>JBBKCR010000022.1:7870114-7882471 GCA_037577295.1 Ladigesia roloffi | reverse complement strand
CACACACACACACACACACACACACACACACACACACACACACACACACACACACACACACACACACACACATTAACCTGCTCCTTGAATTATGTGCCCATTCTATGTTTTCTCTATTTGCAGTAATGGCCCTCAAAGCCACAGCTGATTCTATTGGGACTGGGTCAATGTAATGGCAAGCAGTCATTGGACCACAAGATGCTTTCAGTGAATAGCATCTGCTTAGTGTCAGGAGTTCTAAGAGAAGAAAGAAGAATTCATCCACTGGCATAACCAGCGAAGCCTTTTAATGTTTTAGATCTGGGTCATGACTGAATAATGCATGTAGAATTTGTTTTCAGAGCCATTGTTGGGAATACAGTAAAGTACAGTACAGTAAAGACAGTTTCTTTATGGCTTCTAGCTTAGGAAACTGTGTTGATTTATTGTGGATTCTCTTTTATAAATGTTTAACACCTTTCCCTTTCCCTCTCTGTTGTGTCTTTTTCCAACAGGAGACAGAAGTGAATGAGAGGAAGAAGAGGTGCCAGCTCCTCGAGAAGGACGTTAAGAACAAGACCTTAGCATGTCAGACTTTGGTAAATTATATCATCTCACTCCTGTTAAAACTTTTTGCTCCTCAATATCTTCCCTGGACCCTATCACACTTTTCAATGTCCTACATATGATGTGTCTATGAACCGATCCCTGATGCTGGAAGAATTGACCCATTCCTGCTTTTGGCCAAGAAAAAGGCTTGATTATATCTCCCATGTTGGTCAGGCAACATTTCCCAATAAATTGTGTGACAATGAGAATGAATGGCAAAATTAGTTTTGATTTCCACCTCATCTAGAGTTAATTGCTGTGACTATGAAATCTGAGGGCAAAAAGTGGCAACCACAAATGCAACTTTGAGAAAATGTGTCAAGCACCTGCTTCTTATTTTGGCCACTTCAATGTAATGTTTGATTTCAGGGTTTGTTAGTGCATTCATGGAGAAGAATGACAAAATGTGTTTATTCAGTTTATTCATTCATTCAGCGAACCACTTGTGGCCAGCAGGGGGTCCCCAAACATCTTGGGCCCTCTGATATTGTGTGATCCTTTGTGGGTAAGAACAACAAAAAATACTGTTTAATTAATTTGCTTACAACAAAAGCATGTTTAGAACAGCCTGTCTAACAAAACCGTTTCTTACGGTGGCTGAGAGAACTCAACGCGCTACAACTTCAGAAATACATGCAAACAGAAAAAAAACATTTACGAAAATGTCTCCATCAGTTTGACAACACAGGCGCTGCAAATACGGAAACGTGCTGCAAACACACAAACAGCAGGGACCACAGCGAAAATGTTTCAGGGAGACCTCAAAAACTGACGAACCCATCTGTGACCTGATATATACATTTTCACAGCAGTTTCACAGCAGAGGAAAAATTGCATATGTAAGCAAAAAACCCCCAAAAAACAGGGTAGTTTTATTTCTCAGAGTAACTCTAGCTAACATAGCATTAAACTAAGGTTTCACAGTTAAGTGTGTAAAGCCTGATTCATGCTCATGCAAAGGCAAATGTGATCCTACACGGCGCTGTACCATTGGAGCCCGTTTGTATTCATACTGGTCCGACGCTGCTGCAAAGAAATTCGACACCAGGACAGCAGGAGGTTCGTCGGTCTGAACCCCAAAAAATTTATTCAACTTTAAATTATTTATACAGAGTTGTAGTTCAGTTGTAGTTCTACTCAGCATATGAGACAGTGCACCTAATGCCAATAGAATACCCGTAATAACGTAAATAAATACAACGTCAGGTCCCGGAAATTACGTTTGGTTCCGAGGCTGACGTCGGCTGACCAATCACAGACGTCCAGCATCCAGCGCGGCAGTCGGATGTCTAGGAAATAGAGCTCGACTCCAACCGACGATCCAACCCAGTCGCCCATACGACGTCGTATTATGGCGATCCAACTGATCTGACATGCTGGAGCAGTATCAGTATGAATCAGGCTTACTCCGTCAGATTAGTCTAATAATGTCTTATGACCAATTAATTGTATGATCAGGATGTTAAAATAAACAAAAACGTTCACAGACAACACCTCTGCTCCGACCAAAAGCAAATAATCAGGTCCCAGATGGGTTCGTCACTTTTTGAGGTCCCCATGAAACATTTCCGTCGTGGTCCCTTGCTATTTGCAGCGCGTTCGTGAGTTTGCTGCGTGTTTGTGTGTTTGCAGTGCATTTCTGTGTTTGCTGGTTTCAGCTGTAATACAGATCTAATCACTTATACACTGAAGGTAATAATCACATAGAGAAGAATCCTTGAGCAAATTCCTGGTTTCCATTGTGTCCGACAGCACCAGCAATTGGCTCATGTGTCATTTACTCAGTGATAAAAGCATGTGTCTTGAATCAGAATGGATTTCTGAAGCATCTCATGAGTGTGTGCTCATAAATATGTCCAGCTCTTTAAAACATTTAGAGAGAAATATGGAATTTAACTTATAAATGGATGTTTCTTTCTAATGTTTAGCCTATTTCCACAAACTTCTATGTTTGTGTGAGTAGCAGCCATGCTGACTTGCTTCCTGGCTCAGTAGTGAGACAGTTTGTGACCCACTTGGACTGAAGATCTTGGCAATTTGCAGAGGGTCTCTCACACTCTGTTCCTGGGCATTTCAGAACAGCACATGGGCTTACTGCCTCACCTCTATGATGCATGCTGAGAGAGGCAGGATGTTGGAAGGTGTGGAAACACTAGTACACACTCAATACATATATACAAATGCCAAATTTTTTAATTGGCACATGCCAGCTTTCTTCATAAGGCATAAACCCTTTATTTTTGCATGACTGCAGTATCTCTGTATTGTGCTGCATTGATATTGGAGGGGCAAACTGTGTATTTGCCAGCCTCACCTTGTCAGACCGATCTGTTATCTCTCAGCCACTTCCCCCTTCAAATATTTGCAGAGATGCATTAAGAATTCATTAAAATAGGGAATCAGTCATTCTGCCTTTGTACCCTTCTGACACTCCAGTACAGTCCTATCTCTGAGCATTATTAAAAAAATAATAATTTGTTTAATTTCTTTCCATTGCACTCTTTGGAATGTAACGAATCATAGAGAACCTACTTTAGCCCCTTAATCCCCTTTATGGCTGTGAGGTAGCTTACAAGCAGACATGGAAAGCGATGTGGCATGAATGTGTTGTGAGCCAATGGCAACTTGATATCAGAGATTGTCTAGGCAGAGGGCACTCTGGGAATTTGCTGTTATGTAACACGAGCAGAGCTTTGTCTTGCCCATCCTGTGAATTTTGAACAAACCGGCTGTGGCCTTAGTGACCTCAAGTCAACCCTATGTCATTTATGCCTACATGAAGTGCTTCTGTACCTCAGCTGCAAATCTGGAGTTGCTGGGCATATTGTGAGCGTGTGCTAATTTGACATTCACTTTCTAATGCTGTGTGGTCTCCTGATCACTATTCCCTACCCTGGAAAATCAGACACAATATACAGAACACAATTAGAGCAAATAGAATCTGTGATTCAAGTCAATTAATTCTAATGTGAAGATAACATGTCCTTTTTTACTATATTCCGTGTTTACTTCAGAGAAACATCATGGTTTCTGAGAACAAAAATGTTATTATCTGTGGGATCTGTGTGGAATCTACATAGATTCCACACAGAATCAGAATCAGAATCTGATTCTGATTCTGATTCTGATTCTGATTCTGATTCTGATTCTGTGTGGAATCTATGTAGATTCAACTAGGTCGTCAGGAACTTGTGGGAAGATCTAACACATTAGATTAACCTCCAACATAACTAGTAGAAGACAAAGAAATCGACCAGTATGTCCTTTTCCCTTGTATTATTCTCAAAAGTGCAGTGTGATTTATAGGTGTTTTGCTTATGATTTGGGAGTTAGCTTCAATGCACCATGGTGGGCACACTAATTAATCCTCAGTCAGAGAAAGTCATCACTCTAGAGAGCCAGTGCATCAATTAGATTTCACTTCTACATCAGGACTTGTCAATGACCCTATCAAAATCTGAAATAAGACATCTGCTGTGTCTGTAGTTCACTCAAGGGTATGTTTTCTCAGGACCATATCTCACTACTGGAGATATTCTGGGTAGTTAACGGGAAAGACCGAATCTTCATCAGTTCTTTATGAAGGACTTCTTTCAAACACACCTTATTAATGTTATGCTCATATGTATGCTTTTTGCCTTTGTTCTCACAGTCAGCTTGCATATCTTAATGCAACTTGTATCACCATGTGGATTTAAAGTCCCTGCTCTTCTCAGTTGATTTATTTCCAACTAATGAGTGGAATGAAACGTTCTGCTCTTAACTGTTAGATGTAGGCATCTGCAAATGCAAGGCAAAAACTGAGCAAGCAGGTATAAAAACAACCTGCGCTCAGGAATAGTCTGTGGGATTTTATTTAGAACCGGGTCTTTGGTTAATTTGGTCCACATTTAGATAGTTTGGACCAAAATATATGCGGGTCCTCAAGGACTAGGATTCCCTCACCTGGAATGTGTATCCTTTGGTAAAAAAATGGAATTCCAGACCAAAGGAATGCTAGTATCCAGCATCCGAATTTGACAAGCCTTGGTCAGTGCATTTAACTTTCACTGCGCTGCACCTAGTCTAGCCATTGTAATGTATCAGCAGTGTGTCTTCTGCAGATGGATATAAAAGTAAATCTTTGCCATTCCCTAAATACATTTATATTTCTCAGATATAATATCAGCACTTGCTGGCAATAAATCAAAATAAAACCTGAAAACAAACAATACAGCCTTTGGTGTTAGAATAAAAATAGAAGAATATATATATATATATTGCATATATATATTATTGTACAGACTCACTCCAGAGAAGAGGTATAGCACAGATAATTGAAATCTCATTGTTGTGTTGTTTAATCCAAAAAACAATTTGCACTGTTACAGTAAAATGCATTTTAAATCATATTTAGCACAAAACCTATCATAAGTGTAGCTGTGAGCAATATATTAGGAATTTTTGCAAAATCCTTCAAAATATGGTTAAGAATGAACATGTGAAATGCTTACATTTGTGACTCTGAATATGTGGAGAAAAAATGGGCTTACGTGACCCAGAGAAAACATGTTTTATTTATGGACATGTGTGGGAGTGTGGGCTGTTAAGCAAATACATATACTGTGAGTGTTCACATATAAGCGGGATAGTAACGACATTTTAATGATTATATTGTTAAGAGAAGGCACGTTATAGATGCACTTTAACCATATATGCTTATAGAAAACCTAATTGTTATTCCTTGCCGTCAATTCAAGAAGTTAATTAGCTGATTTATTGGAGTTGTTAGAATAGCATGGGTTCCTTTTCTTTTTTTAATTAATATTTATTCCTTATATTTAGGTTTTATTTTTATTTTATTTTATTATTATTTTATTTTATTGAATTTTTCTTTAAGGTCACCGGCGGTCGTACAAGCATTTCACTGCATATCGTACGGTGTATGACTGTGTACGTGACAAATAAAATTTGAATTTGAATTTGAATTCGAATACGTTGGGTTGGGGAACTCCAGAATGAGGATTGGGAAGTACTGGTTTATATGCCGAACGATGAGGACAAGGGGGAGGCTACATGTTGACACATTTTGTGATTTTGTCACTGTTCTCAGGCGGTTGAAGGCAGCTTACAGTATGTTTGCGTCTGCTGGAAAGCCCAGAGAGGCGTAACTCTTGACCTCTGTTAAGAAATGTGCAGATGAAGGCATAATCAGGCAGTGATGTACTGCATTTGAAGTATGTAGAACTACTAGTGTCCAAATGTTTTCAGGGGAGTGACTTCATCACTTTTACTAAAGGTTCCTGAAGCCTTCAAATCCTCCTCCTGCTCCTTGTCTCTCTACTTTTCTCTCTACCCTTTTTTCCTCAAGCGCACACCCCCTCTTCTTTCCCCCTTGTTCCATTTCTGTGCTTGTATAACAACGCCCACGCAGTCAGTACATATCTATGAAACAGCTGTAGAAGCCCATGTGAAGCGCCCCATTTCTATGAATGTTGGGACAGGCTGATTAAAGCCTTCATGAGCAGCTGCAGGATCATGGGCCAAACTTGGGGCTAAAGATCAGACAGTGGTGTCAGTTTGAATCAGTCCCATCATGTGCCTTTGCCCCCCATCTTTCCTCCAGCCTGTCTTTTCATCCACCGCCTTAGTGCATGATTCACATACGCATGGAAGCACTGATCCAATTTGGAACCACTAAATGTACTTCTATAGATGTGATTTGAGGAATAATTTTTACATTGTGTTAATAAGTGGTGTTTAAGCTTCAGTTGCTTACTAGCTGCATTATATTTGGCACTCTAGTGCAAAACTTAAGAAGTGAACTACTGATCAGGTAATATTTACCAAATTCCTGCAATGGCTGATGATAATAGATGTAAGCAAGAGTGTATAAGTCAAATGTGTGAGATAAATTTCCTCAAAAATATAGACAGAAAATGGAATTTTCAAACATTTTAATGCACCATGAAAAGCTTTGCTTTAATGGAAAGATTACACCTTATTTACATTTACATATTTCTATACGATATTTTGGTGATGACTTTGCACCCTAAAAATGTAATTGGGTCATTATTGTCTGGGATGGAATACAGACAACAACGCTTTAGTATCTAATTAAAATAAAAATAATTATTTAAAAATGTAAAATATATATTTTTATATTATTTATATTTATATTATTCTCTCACTCTCGCTTATTTATTGTCTATTTCATGTGCCTAGCTATTCTAAATTCTCTGTCCTGCTGTTATTGTTTGCACTGAAAAAACAAAACCTGGATCCATGTTGTCACGTCTCTCTATGTACCTGCACAGTGTACAGAAGAGATGACAATAAAGTTGACTTTGACTTTGAATTATATTCTACATAGTGACAGACCATTATATGTGTTAGTTTTCCTATTGTATGGGATAAGGGTAATTGCATAAATGTCCAGGTCCAAGGTCTCCACAAACTACCTGCACAAGTAAAAATGCAATGGCTTGATGAAATGAAACATGATGGCCGAAATGGTCCCAACTGCATTAAAACATATAAGAGGTCTCACAGGAGAATCATGCATGCCACCAGTTGCAGGTGATGTAGTGTTCAGTGCCCTGGCGTGCAGCTCTGCTGGCTGTGACAGACAGTCTTTCTGACAGAAAGGCCAACAAGCAGACTTGGCACCTGATGCACTTTGACATTGGAACTAGTCAGGAGGGGACAGAATGCTTAGCCAGAGCTACAGGCCTGGGAGTGGCACTCAGAACAATTGCATAACCATTTACTGCTGCACAGCAGAAACATTAACTCATATTTTCACCTGCAGAACAGTACAGTTTTACATTTTTTGCAAGATAGTTGTGATCCTTTTATGTCAGCAGACATATATCTCTTTCTATGCTTTAGCATGGTAATAATTTGCCTGTGCTCTTTATATTAGAGCCACACAGGTTCTCTTGTCACACAAATGTTGATGCAGATTGTGACTTTTTATGAGATGTAGGTTTTCGTTTGGCTTTTTCTTGTTAATTCTGAAGGACTCGATATTTTTCAGTTATTTTGAGTGACACACACAGCACTAGATTAGTTAAAAACAGCTGTGCTCACCAGCAGTACTGTTTTATTTTCACATGAACTACAAGACTGCTTTAAATTTTTTTTAGCTAAGATTAATTGGCAAAGGATGCATAGAAAATTTGCCACAACTCCATTAAAAAGGTCTACCAACAAATTTAGTCCTGCTATGTGGTGAGGACTGGATGCTGCCATTTTCCTTGATGTTTCTATTGATTAATTTACCAATGTATGTGTGTGTGTTAGGCGGTGTAAGATGTGCATCATGCCAAACGGCATAGAGTGCCACTTTTAATGGCTCTCGCGGTACATTAAATGAAGGGTGACAAAGTGGGGCTCATTTGTAGCTTGTGCATACTAAAGGGATTTGAGCCCTGGAGGAAAGCTTATCTGTGCTGTATTGCAGTGTGTCCTATTAATTATTATCAACAGCTAGCTTGCAATACGTCAGCTAAGAATAGCATATTGTCCAGTATGATCTGTGAACTGTACTGTTGCGTCTCATTGCATCACATCATGTGTCGTCACACTTCGAATCACATGCACTTTACATTTCATCTTGATGGACACTCCTAACAGACCTAAATAACTAACTCACAAGATGTAAAAAACGGATGCTGTGACAATTATTTTAATAGATGTTGCTAAAACAATTCTTCAGTATTTTTTGGCATAAAACCGAACAATGATGCTACCTTTTAACTGGGTGGATTTTAAATAAAACTAAGCTAATTTTCAGCCTGAAGTTATGCTAACTATGTATTTCTGTTTGAGTTCATTTTCTTGGAAAAGATCATTTTTTTTCTATTAAAAAAATGGAAAATTATGATAAATGGGGACCTGAAGCATTATTATGGCGTAAAATGTAAAAAACAATTAAAATTTTTTGTTGTTGAAAGAATACAGTTCATCTGTTTAATGTTTATAAACATTATTAGGGCTAAAAATGTAAAAATAATAATAATAATAATAATTTTGTTGAATGAATACTGTTAATCTGTTTAATAATTATAACACCAATATTTGTTGACCTGGAATGAGTTGGCTTCCTAATGAAAGATGAATTAAACTAAACCAAATTAAACTAAATCTGGATATTCAACCCAAGGCAAAAACCTTTTTTCAAAGGTGCCTCCACTTTAGTACAAAATATGAATCTTCAATGGTGAGGGGAACTGCCTAATCCCTATTTGTGCTGTCTACTGAGCAGTTCAAGGCCATATGGTCGCCTGACACAATGTATTTGCCCATGTGTGTGATGTCATTATCAGTACCACTGTCGCTCATTGCTAAATGCATGTACAATTTTATGCTTTTTTCCTCTGTTTTAACATTTCCCTTTTTCTGTCCGACAGAAGAATGAGCTACAAGATGTTTTACTGCAGAGGAACCGCCTCAACCTTGAGTTGTTCAGCCACAGCCTGAAGGCAGTGCAGTATGAGCAGGTAAGAGCTGATATTGGATCAGTGGCTGGTTATTAGTCTGCACTCCTTGAGACATGTGGCTCTATGATTCTTCCCAGCTTCTACTGCATTAGTCTGATGCAATCACTTCCTGAACCACTACGATCCTTGCCTGATTTGACTCACCTCAGTTAAGTGAGTGAACTACAGTTCATATGGATTTGTATCTCAGCAAAACTGTACTGGAAGTGTGCATTGTAAAAATAGCTACTTTGTTCCCCTTTGGTTCCCATTTGGGTGCATGGACCTTTAAAGAAGCCTGTTTGAAACTAAGGCTGAAGACAAAAAAAAATAATCTTTTATAACAGTTTCAGAGCTCTAGACCAATTAATGTTTTCCCTATAATTTAAAATTTAGACTAAGCATCTGTTGGAACTATTAATTTTCGCTGGTTTTGCGACACCATAACAACAGTATCAGAACATGTGCTGTCACTGATCCCAGCTTGGGTTAAGTGTTTCCCACTGAGGGAGAGGATATGGTCCTGGTGTAGCACTGCTGAGAGTGGCAGACTGGGACGTCTGCCGCTAATGGTGTCATTTTCACCGGTGTTTTTTGCCAAGCGGCCTGGGCACACAGCTTGGCTCTCTCTCTCTCTCTCTCTCTCTCTCTCTCTCTCTCTCACTCACTGTTGCACTCCTAATATGGTACAGTGAAACCTTTTCATACTTTACACTCCTGTTTTAAAGGGTTCTTTAAACAGCCGTACATTTGCGCTTCATTATGGAGAAGGACCTTTTTTGTGCAGAGAACCACAGAGAGCCTGTTTCTGGAAGTCCGTGTTTGTATTTTCATCTTTCATCCCTTCTTCCTCTTCTTTGTTAACCGTCTGCGCTCCTGTGGGACCATCACTCACCATGTGTGTGAGTCTGTATATATAGATATGTGTGTGTGTGTGTTTACTGCTCTGTCCTCCTTTATGACCATGTGGAACAATGACACAGTGCTGTGACCTCTGGCCCCTCCAGGCTCCGCCCTCTATAAAACTCTGCCCTGGAAACGACGAGCGCTCAGCAACTATTTCCTCCTGAGAGTGACGGAGCTGCGAGACAATAGTTCCACACACTGGGAGCGTTCCCACAGAGACGACCCGGTATAAGATAGTTCACACACACACACACGGTCACTTCAGGCTTGGCAGTGACCGGGCCATGCGTGTGTGGTTGTGTGTGTGTGTTCAATTCTGTATCTGTATCTCTCAGAAAACCTCCAAACCTGCTGAACTTATTGAAGAAATACCACAGCATCAATAGGAGGTCCTCCCTCTCCCCCATCACTCAGTATAACTGTCCTCTCTCACTCTGGGGGTGGGGGGTGGGGTGGGGGTGTTAGGGTGGTGTTAAAATGAACTGAACTTAATTAAAACAGTAATTTCAGATGACAAGAAAAACAACATAGAACTGTAACCAAACAGAAACCCAAATAAATTCAGAACTTTAACCAAACCCTAACCCAACACAGATCAAAACTGTAACCAAACACTAACCCAACACAACTCAAAACTGTAACCAAACACTAACCCAACACAACTCAGGAGAGTAACCAAGCACTAACCCAACACAACTCAAAACTGTAACTGAACACTACCCCAACACAACACAAAACTGTAACCAAACACTTGACCCAACACAACTCAAACTCAATCCCATCCAAACTCAGAACTGTAACCAAAAACTAACACAACTCAACTCAGAACTGTAAGCAAACACTAATCCAAAACATGTAAATACTGTAAACAAACACTTAACCCAACAGAACTCAGAACTGTAATCAAAAACTTATCCCACCAAAACTCTGAACTGTAGCCAAACACACCCAACACAACACAAAACGCAATACAACTCAAAACTGTAACCACACACTTATCCCAACAAAACTCTGTACTGTAGCCAAACACGCACCCAACACAACACAAAACTGTACAAACACTTAACCCAACAAAACTCAAAACTGTAATTAAACACTAACCCAACACAACTAAAAAGTGTAATGAACACTTAACCCAATACAACTCAGAACTGTAAGCAAACACTAATCCAAAACACTTCAAAACTGTAAGCAAACACTTAACCCAACAGAACTCAGAACTGTAATCAAAAACTAACCCAACACAACTCAAAACTGTAACCAAACTCTTAACCCAATAAAACTCTGAACTGTAGTCAAACACTAACCCAACACAACTCAAAACTGTAACCAAACACTTAACCCAACAAAACTCAGAACTGTAACTAAACACTAACCCAACAAAACTCAGAACTGTAACTAAGCACTAACCCAACACAATTCAGAACTGTGAGCAAACACTAATCCAAAACAACTCAAAACTGTAAGCAAATACTTAACCCAACAGATCTCAGAACTGTGACCAAACACTAACCCAACACAAATCAGAACTTTAACCATACACTAACCCAAAAAAACTCTGAACTGTAGCCAAACACTAACCCAACACAACTCCCAACTGCAAGCAAGCTCTTAACCCAACAGAACTCAGAACTGTAACTAAACACTAACCCAACACAACTCAAAAATGTAACCGAACACTTAACCCAACACAACTCAGAACTGTAACTGAAAACGTAACCCAACACAATTCAGAATTGTAACCAAACACTAGCCCAAAACAACTCAAAATTGTAACCAAAGACTAACCCAACAAATCTCAAAACTGTAACCAAACACTAACCCTACAAAACTCAGAACTGTGATCAAACACTAACCCAATACAACTCAGAGCAGTAACTGAAAACGTACCCAAAACAACTCAAAACTAACCAAACACTAACTGAACACAAATACAAATTGTAACCAAACTAACCCAACGCAACTCAAAACTGTAAATGAACACTAACACTAACACTAACACAACTAAAAACACTAACCAAACGCTCTTAACCAAAATCCTAAACTAACCTAACACAACTCAAAGCTATAAGCAAGAATATAAATAACAAAAAAAACCTCTCCACCGGTTTGACTCCATAGACGCGGTTTTGGGACAAACAGCTATAAACTGTGACTGAGATACACTGGAACACCACAACCCGATACTAGCACAGTACAGTTTAGAACCTGATACAATTTCATTACCGGCACAGTACAGTTTAGAACCGGATACAACTTCAGTATCAGCAGAGTACAGTTTAGAAGCTGATACAACTTCAGTACCAACACACTACAGTTTAGAGCCTGCTACAACTTCAGTACCGGCACAGTACAGTTTAGAACCTGATACAACTTCAGTACCGGCACAGTACAGTTTAGA
>JBBKCR010000022.1:7850875-7861145 GCA_037577295.1 Ladigesia roloffi | reverse complement strand
ACACACACACACACACACACACACACAGGCTTATAACACCCCCATCAAGATTAATGTATATATAATGTGTATATATGTATATATATATATAAAGGCAGTATGCAAACTCATATATATTTTGCATACTGCCTTTATGTATACAAATACAAATATTAATCATTTTCCCCTTTCAACAAATACTGATACGAGTAGAGGCTGCTGTGCACACCCCTAATATATAGTTCCATGGAACTATCGGTTATATGTAAAAATCCACGGCGATAGTTTTTCCGGATTACATCATGTCCGTTGTCCTTATTAGGGATGGGTACCGAAACCCGGTTCTTATTCCGCCCCGGTGCCTAATTATAAAAGACCAAAGCATCTATAAGCTTAAACGGTAACGGTTCTGCTGTCGGTAATGGAGAAACAAAAAAAGAGGACAGGAGGGAGCTCGCGTGTGCACACAAGACTAGAGGGCTACATTTCTCCCGTGTGAACACAAACAATGCTCGCTGCAACAAGTGCAACAAGATTTTTGCTCGTAAAGGCGGAAACACGAGAAATTTATCAAAACATCCAACCAAGGGCTCTAAATCAGTATTAATAATTTCATTAACACACATATAGCACACATATAGGTTACATATAGGCTAATTTTTCACAGTAGTCTAAATAAATATTAAACATTAAAATGACTATACTATAGTGCTGCATTTACTACTACTACTAATAATAATAGAGATAAAACAAAATAAACTACAAAATTATAAAGCAGAGCTCACCTAAAAGATAATTTGTAGTGAGTCCAACTTTTTCAGATTCGGGTTAGAATTTGGGTTAACATGTTGTAATTCTGTTCTCAATTAGATTTTAATTAAAAAACACAATGGAAGTACAGATAAGAATAACGATAAAGTACCGAATCGATAAGCGGTGTTAATAGAAGTAGTAATACCATTAAAACCTTAACGATACTCATCCCTGGTCCTTATACAGTGCGAGAGCAAACATATCTGTGGCAAAGCGCCTATAGGCGGAAGCATGTGCTTTTGTTTATTCATAAATTCATATTTATTTCATAGAGCACATTTTCATGATTCAGTACTGTTTTTGTAATAAAGTTCAGCACTATTTTCCCGTATCCATTAAAAAAAATATCAGCCAATTAATTGGTAATCGACAAGTACGAACAGACCAACCTAGCTATTGGTATCGGTAAATACATATATATATATATGCAGGGGCGCCGCCAGAAATCTTGGGCCCTGTGAAAGATTATATTTTTGGGCAACATTATTATTAAAATAATACTACTAGCCCCTAACAGGGCCCCATGTATGTGCTGGGCCCCTTGAATTGTTCTTAAACAACCCCCCTCCCCCCTCAGCAGCGCCCCTGCTTAAGAGGACTAACATGCAGCCATCATTGCCTGCAGTAATGCAGTTTCTTCGAGCACAGCTGCTTCTCAGAAAAGTCAGAGCTCATTTGGAATTGCAATCAATAATGGGCTCTATTTGTGACAGATAAAGCGTAAGTCCTTATTGTTTTTGGACAAATGAATAGAATTAGCATCGCGACCTGCAAATACTTACATGCTGCTTTACATAAGTGCAATAATTCATAAGTAATTATTAATAGAAATATGTGTCAGTGTTTTTCTGATCTGGCCCTTTTTTCTCATCCTCCCTCTGCGTCTTCAAAACTTCAAAAGGCCAAAGTCCAAAACTTGGAACAGAAATGGCAGTCTCAGAGCACTAAATGTAATATTTTGAGGAAGTTTCACCTGAAGTCAGATCCTGCAGAATTGACATCTTATGATCTTCAGCACTTGCCACAGGAAGCACTCTGCCACATTCTGAACGACGTGCGCAGCCATCCTGGGAAAGGTGAGCTCAGACAATGTTCTCTTTCATACTGCTGTTAATAAGACATCTTGAAAATCATTTGACTCCCAGCTGACTTGTGGATGTGGCATTTTTTCCAAGGAGTAGTCACAAGAATTTTCATTAGCCTGTTTTTTTAAGCTGAAAGATATTACTTCTAACTTCGCTGCTAATGTGCCATCTGTTCACTTACAAGAGTAGAACCACCAAAACAAATACAGGAATTCCAACAAGATGGTTTCAACCAGGAAGGAGGAAATACAGTTCAGAACCTTGACTTCTTTTGATAATCATGCACCAGAATATGTGTGGAGAAGAAAAACCCAACCTCTGATCATTTAAAAACATTCTTAGTCAAAAGGTATAGCTGAAACGTTGTTTTTTTTTTACATTTATCATTGACCGACCAACATAACACCCGGGAATTACGAGAGCTGTCAACATCTCATAACACTGAACGTTTTTGAGCTTTTAAAGATGATTTAATGAAACTGCTGTCCACAGACAATTTCAATTGGTTGAAATGTTCTTCTTTCTCAGTGCAGCCCCTCAAGTTCTAAGATTTTTTTTTCACTCCATGAACTGTGCAGCTTCTTGCTTTGTCACGTTAGCTGTGTTGACAGTAAAAACTGTTTTAAAGAACATTATATGAAACATGCTTGTGATCTTTTTTCCTCCAATAAGTACCATTCTAAAATATTATTTGTTCCAACTTCTTGCGTGCAAGAGATTATTGCAAGAAGCCCACTCTTTTTCAGCTAAAAGCTAAGGGCCCCCAAACGTTTGACAACAGTGTTATGCCATTTATAAAAATTGGAAACTGTTGTGAGATTAAAATGAATGGATGAAGCACAGTAGGAGCTGCAGCATGATATTTTGCTCACAATAGTAGGTTGACATGATTTATGATCCTCTCTAAATGAATGAAATTAGTTTCAGTGCATTTCCTCTTTGTTTGAGTGATGTATCTGAGGGAAACATAATCTCTTCCATTACTCAAACATGCAGCAGCTCTCTAAGGATGATACGCAGATGCTTTAATGCCCCTGCTCACCATATCCTTAAACACAAATGACTGTGCCACAGAGGGCTGGCAGTGATTGACAGGTGCTGGTGGTTGGGTGTGTAACTCTATGTTGTGCAGGTGATGAGAGATCTGCAGACTCTTCGCTAATCTCTGAGCTCCTCCAGCCACTGCAGGTCAGCAGAGAAAGGCCAGAGCTGTTGGTCACCAAACACACTGTCCACTCTCACAGCCTCTCCAGGAGCCCCCCGCCAACAAGCCCCTCAAAGGTTTGTCCATCAGCTTTACCTGTGCACTGACACTGAACATTTCAGGCTCAGGATGAACAATTCAGTTGACTCATTACAGAGACACATGCACACACTATAAAAAGCAATGTTGAGTAACAACGGACAGTTTGTGTACATCACTTTGTTCAGACTTTTAAGAGACTTAAACTGATGGACTTTTGAAGGCACATTGAAAAGGTCAGCTGTAGATATTTTAGCTACTTTTTTCTAAGTGCAGCCAAAAGAAATCAATACACAAGCCTATAGAAGTGTGATAAACACTGATATGTTTAATTGACAAAAATAAACGAGGAATTCAATAAAAAAACAAATACACTAGCCCCACCCATGGTGAGCTCCTGCCTGGAGTCCCTGTCTGGGATATGCTCCCTGAACCTGCATCCCTAGGAAGGATTAAATGCTTTTGGAAATTGAGTGAGTGAAAAATATAATATACATGACTAGCACTAGATGCATGAATTAATTAAAATGATGAACACCTGTTATGGTAGTAACCACTCCTCCAACACACTGCTGTACTTGTGTGCCCATTATCAAGTGAGCCACAGCCTGGTCGAGAAGTTGAAAATGTCTATAAATGATAAAAGGATGTTAAAAGAGCATTTAAATAGACCAGGGGTACCTAAACTTTTTTATCAGATCTGAGAAATGAAATATACTGGGAGACAATGTCCTGTTTCCCCCGGGCAGTTCCTTGGGTCCATATCCTTCCAAATCCACCAGATGTTCCAGCCTACGCCCTTGCCAGTGAACGGTGTTGCTGGAGGTATCATCAAACATCCATGGTTTGGGCAGGTCTGAGGCAGGGTAGACAATAGTCATGTGTGACTTACGAAGTAGGGATACATGTAAAACAGGTCTGACTTGCAGGGAATGGGGGACAGCCAAATCGTAAGCAACTGGATTAGTCCATCAGACTACTCTAAAGGGGCTCTAGTTTCCATGAATCATCTCAAGAATATACCACAAGGGTGGAGCTTTTGATCTGATGGGGTTTGTTGAGACATTACGACCCCCACTTATGTGTTTGATGCATCCACCTCGACGACAAATGGGAGTCAATCCCAAAGGGGTGGGATGATTTGGGAATTCAGAGCAGTGAGCTTAGAAATGTCATTTCTTGCTACAGCACAAACTTATTCATTGGGACATTCTCATTTCCTTTTTTGAAGACAACATCCTCATATTGGCATGGGTTCCTATTCCAGGTGAATGGTGTTAATGAAGGACAGTGAAGGGGGTCCTGTGACTTGCCACATTCTCTGCAGGTGTTGGGTATTCCACGTCACGTTTAATAGTTTTCTAGGTGTCGCTTGTCAACATCACTGCCCAGTGTGGTCAAGTTTCCCACTCCTTATTCACAAGATTTTCAGGTTCTCCTGGAGTCCCTGGTAGAAGGCTGTTTTTCATTCTGAGATTGCAATGTATGGAACGCTCACCACTGATCGTTCACCTTGTGAGATGGTTAATAATCATCATGCTGTCGTTCTCTGGGATGATCTGGGCAGCCATAAATGTCACTGGTGTTCAGGCCATGGTCCATTTTCACCAGGAGTGCCATGGCCCAGTTGAGGGTGTGTCCACCAAGCCTAGTGATGACAAAGGTGTCCTGGGCTTTTTTATCTGGGAACTGGGCGGCTTGGAGTTTAAGGAGCAGTGTGCACTGGGTAGTAAAGCCCCAATAGGATCAGCTGGCTTGGTCCGGCCGCACAAATTTCCTGAAACTCCGCCAAGAGTTGTTCTACCATGTATCCCATGCTACATATCTCTTATTTGCTGGCATAGGATGGTAAACATAATTTGCTGAAACATGCCCTTTATTTGGTTCACTGCTGCTGTTACATCTGATTGTTCTATCATGCTGACTCGAGGTACATTAATTGAGTTCAGAGACAGTCCAGTCCACAAATCCAATGATACTGTTTATGATTGACAGTATTGTAAACAGATAATAATGATGCATTGTTTTACAAAATACACCATGAAAGAAAGCCATATTCAAGATTATATGCAGAATAAATGCTGTCCATATATGGAAACAAGAGCACACTATATCAAGTCTTAAGGCAAATTATCTAGTTAAAGGATGGAATCATGTCATGCATAAAAATCCCATCAGCTGTTTCTGCTCTGTCTGTAGATGGATGATGAGGTGACTCCAGCTCCCAGGTCCAAACCTCGATACACAGGACAGGTCCGGCTGTGCACTGCCCGCTACAGGTAGGGGAATCATTTTTATTTATACTGATGTTCAACAGTAAAATTAACTTTGTGTGCTGTTGTATCTAATCAGGCATGCTCATAATGTACATTAAAAAGGGTTGGGGATAAAAGCTGTTGATATTACATAATGTCTCAAGATTCTAAATGATCACATCCAGGTACCCGGAGGAAAAGTACATATTCATACATTTTCATGATCAATATGGGACCATTTTAAGTATTTATGTATTAGGAAAAAAATAAAAACACTGGTGAAATATAACTTATTGTTAAAATGTATTATTGTCTTGTCAGCTTTGTCGCTGACACTAAGATCTTTTTTGCTTTTTTCTTTGCTGCTGTTATTCTTCCTCCCCTATTGCTGCTCAGTTATAATCCCTATGATGGACCCAATGAGCATCCAGAAGCCGAGCTCCCACTTGTTGCTGGGAAGTATCTCTATGTATATGGCAACATGGATGATGATGGATTCTATGAAGGTAATCTACATTTGGTCTCTTTTTTTAATCATCTTGCAGTTTTATTTTGGTAATGAATGGTTTAAATGATACCTGTAGCATTATGCATGACTTCTAACAGTTAATTCATTAAGATGCTTGTTTTCAAATATTTGATTAATCGTGGGATCCGGTTGCATATTATTTAAATGAATGTCCTTCTTTAGCGTGAAGTAGATTTATAAGAAGTAATTCTCCCAAATGAATCATAAACCGATTATGGTGCAGAGTTGCTAATTTGTCACCTGCCTGCAGCTAAAGTGAAAAACACTCTTAAATGTGCACCTTCACTGAGTCACTTAGGCTGCCTTTTTTCTGCTTTCCTTTGTACTAATTATATGCTCTAAATTTAGCTCTTAACATTTACAGCAGTCATGGTTTAGAGCTGGAGCTGTTCTTTCATCTTGTGACAGTTGTGATTAGCATCAGTACTGTGAGCTGTGGCAGGAGAATATCATGCAGTGTTCGTTGACTTTATACCTTACATCAATTAGGGCACGTTCTCACATTTATATAAAATAATCTATGGCATTTCGAGTCAGTCTTCTGTTCAGCCTGAGTCACAGCTTTTTTTCCCTCTGCTGATTGCAGGAGAGTTACTGGATGGCCAGCGTGGTTTGGTCCCCTCCAACTTTGTGGAGTTTGTCCAAGACAAGGAGAAGCCTTCTGTGGATGGGACCGAGGACCTGGGCCAGTTGGATCATGGCTGTCTGAGTCTGACCACCATAGATGGAGGCATTTCCCTGGACAGCCTGTGCGCTGACACTCTCGGCCCTTGCAGTAATGGAACTGGTTCTCTAGATGCTGAGGAATTGAGTGATGACATTGTGCCTTACCCAAGGAAGATCAACGTAATTAAACAACTTGCCAGGAGTGTCATAGTGGCCTGGGACCCTCCCCTTGTTCCTCTGGGCTGGGGTAACATTAATGGATACAATGTTCTAGTGGATGGCGAGGTTCGTTCCACTGTCTCCTTCCAGAACAGGACCAAACTCCTGCTGGAGAAACTGGATCTTGCTGCCTGCACCTACCGTGTGTCAGTACAGAGCGTGACGGACCGAGGCCTTTCGGATGAGTTGCGCTGCACCATGTTGGTGGGCAGAAACGTCACAGTGGCCCCAACAGGCCTGCGTCTGGATGACATCATGCGTGACTCAGCAGAGCTCTCCTGGCTCCCCAGCAATAGCAACTATTCTCACATGGTGTTCTTGGATGGAGTGGAGCATGCTGTGGTGAAACCATGCTGTTACAAACTCCGCTTCACCAACCTGAAGGCCACCACTGTCTACAAGGTCAGAGTGTTGGCCAAACCTCATCAAGTACCCTGGCACATGCCTCTGGAGCAGCGAGAGAAGAAGGAGACTGGGGTGGAATTTTGTACCCAGGCAGCAGGTCAGACTTAATATCATGTATTAACTTTGACCACATGTCACTGGTCCATGCAACATACAACAGCATGACCACGAGTTTTTTAAGGGCCCCTTTCATATTTTATTTTATAAATTGTATATAATTGTTACTTCCTTACTGATGTATGTAAAAAAACAGTTTGCTTTGGCTTAGTTGTGTTTTTATGATTTTACAACTGTGTTGGGATAAGTAAGTGACTCGTGTTTTGACTTAAACCAACATTTGGGTTAAATCACTATTGAACGAAGGAATCTGTGGCGTAACCCGCGGAAACCTTGTACTGAAATTAATGACATAGATAAAAAAAGAAAGAGATATCTGGAATATCGGCGTAAAAAATGTAAATTAATTTTAATATAAAGATGCAAAAATTGAGTGGATACATAGGCGGTTCTACGGGGGGGCCATGAGGTCCAGGGCCTCCCTAGAATTGCTCTTGGCCCACCTTAGACCCTCTTCACCAAACAGCCAAATATTTAAATATACATTTCTTATTGCGATATGGCTAGGTTCAAAGAACAGAACTAACACACACACACACGCTGACACTAGGGTTGCCAACTGTCCTGTATTGTCTGGGACATCCCAAAATATGAGTAATTTTGATTTGTCCTGTTGGAACAGCTCCAGTCCCGTATTAGTGATGGGAAGTTCGGATCATTTAATCGACTCAGATTTTTGAGTCTCGTTCAGCAAAATGAACGAATCATTTTTCGAGTCATCTCGTTAATATAATTAAAACGTTACGTGTGACTTTCCCTAGCACATCTACTCCTTACACCAACAAGACAAAAGTGTAATGCAAAACAGAAAAGCTTCATTCATTGTTTACCTGTGTCTTTAGCCTATGATTCCAATACAGAAACTATGGGATGTAGCACAAATGCGCATGCGTGACTGACCGAATCACTCATACAAGACGACTCGTTGTCCCCGAGTCACGTTAAAGATTAGTTCAAAAGGATCGAGTTGTTCAAGAACGACCCATCACTATCCCATATTCCAATCACAGCATCTTCAGCCAAAAATAGACTACCGTAAGAGGCAAAACTTGCAATGAGACGCAGCTGTTGGTGTGTGTGTGTGTATTGGCCACCATTGAGCAGTGAACCTGCTAAGACAAAACAAGTGTGTAGCTACAAAAAATAGTGGTTTATTGTGTGACCAGACCTCCTCATTTTCACGGACATTATTTTTGAGACCTGCGTCCGGGTGGAGTTTTATAATTGTCCGGGATTTTGAGCCGCCAGAACATTCGGCCTGCCACCCACCACGTTCTGCAAGAAAGTTTCATGTTTTGGGGTTGAGAAAGTTGGCAGCGCTAGCTGACACACACGAGCAACTCAACTATAAATAGGCTATAAATAAGAATTTGCTTCAAATTGCTTTGGCACTATGCACTATGATACTATGGGTTGGATCTGAGTTTAGAAATCAACAACCCTAATCTTAACTTTTTCAATTTTTATATGTGCTACCCTAGACAGATTAAACCCACCTTAAGAGCATTTACATTTTGACAGGAAATTGACAGGAAATTTAGAGTCAGTGATTCTCTGTATTTGCTAAAATATTGCTTATTGATACTCAGTGTAGTGAATGTGCTATAAAAGCCTGTGCGATTTACAAGTTTGAATAGGTGTATTGTTCATATATTTTGTATAGGTTTTGATGGATATCAGTTCATATTTAGATGTCATTTTGTTTAACTGTGTAGATATATTGAATTGGTATAGGAACTGTTGCTTAAATCAAATTTAATTGGATATTAGTCCACACATTTCCTGAGACAATCATGATTAAGTCAATGAAGTTATTCAGTAGCCCCTTTTTTAAACCCTAAATGCTTTGTAAATTGTAAAGTTCACATTAATGCACAGTCTTTAAGTTGTAAAGATTTACTGTCCTGTCTGAATGTCTACGTTGCTGAATGCTTGAATTCAAATATTCCTCCACTGTCAGGTATATGCACTGAACCAGGAGGAACACTCTGTTCCCAAATACACTTGTACTGTTTGAACCAGAAGGAACACTCTGTTCCCAACTACACTTCTTCTGTTAAGCTCGATGTGAAACTGACTGTGTTGTCTAATTTTCCTCCAGGCCCACCTCTTCCGCCCCATGAAGTGCTAGTCCAGTGTGCTCAGACCCCAGGGATTCTCCAGGTCCACTGGAAGCCCCCACCATTAACACCCATGGGGACTTCCAATGGTGCAAACGTCATTGGCTACGCAGTGTGCACCAAGGGCCAGAGGGTGAGAGCATGAATCACTGCACAATAGTCAGTCCCAGCTACATTTATGTAATACATTCACATTTCACTTCAGCAGTCTGGATAACCAAAAACTTAACTAATATGTCCCTTTGGAAAAGTCCCTTTTATTTAGAATATGCTCATGCCCCCTGTTGGGGAAGATTACTCATTACATCACTCACTCTGCTTGAGTGCATTTTCAGTGACATTTCCATATTGAAATGACAAGTGTGCTTCTATAATAGTGCATTTCATCTGTATTATGACAACATAGCTAACATTTTAACATTGAATGGGATGTACAATCTGTTCTATGATTAGTATTCAGTTATTAGTCCTTAGACTCTGAAGCATTACTTTTTTATAGCATTAAAATGGAATGGAAACTACATGGGTGAAATTATTAATTACATACTAATTATGCTCCATATAATTTCTGTAATCACAGATAGATTTCTGTCTTTTTATTAAACTAAAGAAACTAAAGAACTAAAGAAAAATATTGCTAATAATTCACAGATATTTCTAAGACTGCATGACACATGCAAAAACATTTAATGAAAACTATATATATATATAAATATAAATAAATATATATATATACTGACATTTATTGCGTGCTGCATTATTAATTTTACTCGAATACAAATAAAAATACAAATAATTTTCCATTTTAACAAATACAAATACAAATACAGATGCATATA
>JBBKCR010000022.1:7817667-7845704 GCA_037577295.1 Ladigesia roloffi | reverse complement strand
TTTTGAAAGGTCTGACGCCCATCCACTTCCATTAAATGGCTACCAGACTGCTACGGCTAAAGCTAATAATCTGCGTTAGTGCTCTGCTGAGGAAACAAAGTCACCTTCGACTTGGATGCCCTGGGGGTAAGCAAATAAACATCAAACTTTCATTTTGGGTTGAACTATCCCTTTAAATATTGAGATAAACACTCAGGTATTGCTTATAGCCTGTTTATATTCTTGACATTAAATATGATAGTTTAACTCCCACATGCTTTATAACATTCATGCCATACTTACACCAATGGCTGTTTACATGTAATTCAGTACTTATGGATGTGTCATGAAGTCATTAAGGAAGTAGTACAGATATTTCAAACAGATAGAAAAGCTCAGTTTCAATTGAAATCACTCCTTTTACTATAAATGTTTAAGTTCTCAGTCTTCCATCCATCCTGTTTTAGATGGTTATAGGGATCGTGGCAGACGATCTCCCCCGTACTATGATGAGTCTGAGCCTGAAGACCCATTCCGAATTTTTGTAGCACTGTTTGACTACGACCCCCTCTCGATGTCCCCAAATCCGGACGCAGCTGATGAAGAACTTCCTTTTAAAGAAGGACAGATTATCAAGGTAAAATTGTGACAAGGATCAAGGGCCATTCGAGCACATTTTGCTGAAGATTATATTATTTTCATCTGATGTGACTGAGGATTTACATGAACAGATTTAGACAGATAATGTTTGACAGCGAGGCTTGTTGAGTTTAATGACCGCATGGTGTTCTCTCTAACCTCTCTCTAACTCTCTTAGGTGTATGGGGACAAGGACACCGATGGGTTTTATCGAGGCGAGATCCGTGGCCGTTCTGGCCTCATTCCGTGTAACATGGTGTCAGAAATTCGAGCTGAGGATGAGGAAACTATGGACCAACTGATGAAGCAGGGTTTTCTCCCACTAAACACTCCAGTGGACAGAATAGGTACTGCATAAACTTTTCGCTCTAAAACCTCATATAGAAATCAAATAGTATATAAAGTGACCAAATGTCTGCAACCACTCCGAATTTTTTTTTCAATTTAAACACTGAATTAAACATAACATTTTGAAACTTTAGAGAATTTATCAAAAGTGAAATGAAGCTACAGCTTTATAAAATGACTAAATGTACTACAATTTTTGTTTATAATGTTTCAGAATAAAATAAGCTTATCACTGGTTATTAATTAACATTAATTTACAATTATTAATTAGCAATTATATCATAGTTACTTTCTGTACATTGAGCTAACATTTGTCTGTACTGTTTAGCCTCCATTCGTGCTGTTTGGGATTTTCACATAATTTTCAGTTTTCTTAGATTTTTAGTTTTTTGTTTTTTCATTCCAACTTGAGTGTTTGCTGTCAGTAAAACACAATTACTTATTAAATGTTAAAATTCATGAAATGTATGTTGTGCTTATAATTTCATTTGGAAGAATGCCTTTTCAACTCTTAGACCCCATCTGAAAAAAGTTCTGATTCTGTAGTATAGTGTAGATACAGCTCCGTAAATAAATATGAGTACAACTGCAATAGGCAATTCCAGTGTCTGTTTAATTCCTACACAATCACCTCATTCTGCTTAATGAGGGACTGATCAGTGATCACCTGTATCTTATTTAATGAGGAAAAGTAAAAGAAAAACAGTGCTGTAATTAACACTCTCCTCTCACAATGAGAGCAGTTGGATGATAAAACACTACTAAAAAATTAATCAGAGGTAGTTATGGCCATTTTGTTTAAGAGTGAACCAAAGATTAGTTTTCTTTGAATTATTAAAGTTGCGTAAACACTGCATCACTTATGTTGATGTTTTGTAAATTATGCTTTAAAGAACAATATATTTATTTGTAAATTAGGAGTGATATTAGTCAGCAGTTCTTAAAAATGAAGACAATGCTACTCAGTTAAATATTTGCACCTGTAAAAGATAAATGCTGAGACATTTTTACAGCGGTCTCTTTTTTTCTTTTGGAGCTGTAGGTACTAATGAGTGAAAAGACTCTTTTTTCCGAGGTAAGCTGTTCATCTAACTCCTCCATCCACAGAGCAGAACAGAAAAGGTGGTCGTCATCCTGCGGCTACTAGAAGAATGGTCGCCCTTTACGACTACGATCCCAGAGAGAGCTCCCCAAATGTTGATGTTGAGGTGCTCACAAACACTCGCACACATAAATGTACACATGTACACCCTCAGTGTTATATTGCTGACTGTCCTGGTCTGAAATCATTTGAACTTGTCGTATACAGGCAGAGCTGACCTTCTGTGCTGGTGACATCATTGCTGTATTTGGGGAGATCGATGAAGATGGATTTTACTACGTAAGTGATGTGTTATGATTACCTGAAAAGGGGCTTGAATATTTCTTGCTGTTTCTGGCTGCTTTTATCCTTAGGGAGTCAAATATACGAGCTTGTATGTGCCTCCTCAAGTACACAAGTGGAGTGTTTGACCCTTCAGTTGCACTAATAGCAAAGGGAGGTCTTACATGTTGGAACATTCAGCCACAAGAGTTTTTGTGAGGTCAGGTACTCATGCTGGAGGGTTAGTTCTGGATCACAGTCACCAATTTGGATTTAAAGAGGGTGTAGTTTCACTTCTCCACAGGCCAGTGACAGCAGCCTTCAAACCATTGTAGCCAGTGCTCAGGCATAATGGGGCAGGAGGAGCAGCAGTGTCCATAATATTGTCACTCTTTCTAAGGAGATTATAGAAGTTGTGTGCAGCTGAAGAACTGTCTCTTACAACTATAATGCTCCAAAAAAGTAAAGGGACACTTTGAAAATACATCCCATCTCAATGGGAAAAAATCCTGCAGGGTACCTAAAAGATGCCAAAGTTTTTGATGAGTATGAAAATAATCAACCAACAAAAGGCTGAAGTCAAAGACACCCTGCAAATCAAAGTAAATAAATGAGGCTAGTTTGTTTTGCCTAAATTTCTCTTCAGCAATTCAAAATGGCACTCATTATTTTGTATGGCCTCCACATTCTTGCCTACACACATCAGGGAATGCTCCTAATGAAATGATGGGTGGTGCCCTGGGGGATCTGCTCTCAGATCTGTAGGAGGGCATCATTGAACTCCTGGACAGTCTGAGGTACAATCAGGTGTACCAGAGATATTCTATTAAATTCTGCATACCGTATTTTTCGGCCTATAAGATGCACTTTTTCTTCCCCAAAACAGGGGGGGAAAGGTTGGTGCATCTAATACGACGAATATACATTTAGCCTGCATTAAAACTGCACCTAACTTTGTGTGGTGCTGCTCGCAGTCGTCTTTTTATGCTGTGCGTGCTGCAGACCTGATTTGTGGTATGTAATGCGGGCTGTGGAGACTCTCTGACCCTCGTGACAAAAACGAGACGAGACATTAATGCTGGTCATGTGACGATAACGATAAGAAATCTATTACGTGTTTTTGTTGACGAATAAGAACGAGACTAAATGTGGTTTACAATATAAAAACTGTGCTAAAGTGTCTCTTCATTTTCGTTGACTAAAACGAGACAAGACGTTATGTATCTAGAGTGAACAAAAGTTTTGGGACACCCTTTTTCTAGCTTTTCCTCCTTTAAAATTTGGTTTCGTCTTGTATTCCGGAGCGTCTTATAGGCTGAAAAATATGGTACTCTCGCCACTTTGCTATGCACCAAGAGTGTCTGACAAAGTCATCCGAGGACTTCAGCCTTAGGGCAGTCAGGGTGCCGTGGTCTAAGCCTCCTGGTAATGGAAGACTCAGACTACCTGTGCAACCTCTGTAGGGTCCAGGTATCGCCTTATGATTCCGGTAGTGCCACTATCCCTAGCCAGATGCAAAACTACTGAAACAACATCCAGAAGAGATGAGGAGGAAAAATGTTAGTGTCCTCCATCTGTAAAACCAGTCCTCTCAGTCTCACGGTTGCTCCTCCAGCGCACCTGGTGATCATTAATACCAAAGCAGGTGAAACAGATTAATAACCACTTCTTATTAAAATGTGTTATTTCCATTTTTTTTTCTTACCATGTATTTTTGAACCCATTTTATGAATTTCATAGAGGGCCTTTATAAAATCATTTGTAATTGTAAAGGCTCAAGATGTGTTTTTGTTAAGGAAAATACACGGAAAGAATGTTGCCTTTCACGCATTGATTTGCTGGGGAAATTTATTTGTTTATATTTGTTTTGTCTTAACATTTAGGATGTGATTGTATATTTTGCAGGGTGAGATTAATGGACACCGGGGCTTAGTTCCCTCAAATTTTCTTGAAGAAGTGCCTGATGACGTGGAGGTCTATCTGACAGACACTCCAACCTGCTACGAGCCAGAAGAGCCAACGCCACCATCACACCCTGAGGCCAAACGGGTACAGCATCGCCGCTCTCAGCGCTAGGCCCTGTGTCCATCCATCCTCCGTTTGAGTTCCGTCCACTTGCCGTCTCTGTGTTTTCTCGTGCTTGTTTGTTTTGTGTGGTGGTGAAAGTGCATAGTGGTTTCCAGTCCGACCTTTCTTACGTTGGGAAAGGAAGAAGCAAAGCCCATTGCGAACTGAAAGATCAGTGCACAGACAGACAGAGAGACAGACAGACATAATGCAGTGCTGCAGTGGGGGATGTTGATAGAGCATCCTCAGAGGACATTGGGACAAAAGAGCTGATATCATTCCTGCAGTGGGAAGGGAGTAAGGCTCTAAAATGTCTTTGCACTGAAACATGACAACCTACAAAATGACGGCGTGCACATTAGCTTAAGTGCTTTATGAATATGTCCAAAAGGCCCTTGACTAATGATTTGTAAGCCACTGAAGAGACTAATTAAAAGACTAATGTAGGTCACCCCTCACTAGATAAGCATGCCTTTTTCAAAATAAACTTTTATATAAGAGTAGCACACATCAACATTTGTGTTTGTATTCCTTTAAGGAGGCTTTGTTTCTTTTTGTAAATTGCACACCCTTCGAAATTCTATTTTTCAGAGCCCAAGAACTTGGAAAATATGCACATACTACTCATCTTCTCTTTTTCAGAGAGAACAAAATGATAACACATTTACTGTAATGATAAAGAAATAAATGAAGCAAATCTTATGATGACCTATCAGTGGACATCCGAATTCATTTGTGTATTAATGTGTTTTTTTTTCTCTTCTTTTCCTCATGTTTGATGTGTGGATGTTAGTGAAATAATGTCACTGCATTATGATTTTCTTTTTCCCACCCGCTTGGCAAAAAACAGCAGAGGAAGACTGTTCATTTTCCGTTCTAGAAGGCTCTGTTTATACTATGCAAGTGAGCAACTGGAGATACCAGTTACTGGTCTCATGCAGAGGAAAAGTCTACCTAGACCCATTAACTGAAATGATTCAAAGGTTATTGCAGAAAGCCAAAACCCATTTAAAGTTACTGGTAACACTTATTTATAGAGTAGCGTTCATAAGGCTGCATGACATATACATGAGCAGTTTATGGCAGTTAACATGACCTAAATCAACATTTATAAAGGTTTTTCCTAAAACGTGTCAATGGACCCTTGTTGTAATAAGACTTTATGAATGTAGGTTAATGATAGTTGTCATAAAACGTTTACATAGATGTCACTAGGCCTTATAAACACTACTGTACTGTAGGGTGTTGCCTCATCAAGTTTCGAGAATCAAAAAGCTCACAATTGTGTCTGTGTACAAACAGAACTGGCTGTTTATACATTTAAATCAATTCCAGTGTTGTTTTACATATTTCCATAGCTTTCTTGGATTTGTCGGGTTGGAACTCTTGATAATTTACTCTTTGGCTTTTATCTATGTTAACCCATGTCCATATGTGAAAGTTGGCCATGTTTGGTGATCTTAGTTGAGCACAAAACTAATGAAAGTTGTCAAAAAATGTGGCTACAATTCATTTGATAAATAAATGTAATATTTTGGTGACATGAAAATCCAAATGTGAATGTGAATAAAGGTCTCACATTAATCAAGAAAAATAAACTAAACTTAACTGGTCGCTGATAAATATTATTCGAACTATTTCTCAACATTATAGACCAAACTTAACATTTTTTTTCCTATCAGTTTAAATTTAGTTGATGGACGGACGTGAATGGGTTAATAGGGAAAGCGAAGGAATTTGCTCTCTGGTGCTAAAGTAAAAATATTTTTTGGTCTATGACACACCAATGCATCAGACAATAATATGGTATCAACAGTTGGTTCCTGGTGTGTGGTTTGTTAATGTGTCTGTTCTGGTGCTGATAGTAAAATGTCATTCCCTTATCGCAGCTTTCTTGTCCATATCAGGGAAGCGACAGCATGTCAGACTTCTGATTTGTCAGAAGCTTTTCTGTAATGTTTTTCTTTGATTTGATTGATGCTCCTGCTCTACAATTCAGGAATAGCAGAGGAACATTTTAGACAGGCAGTGACTTCATAGTCTATGGGTCCTCCATGCACCATATGCTCAAATCAGGGAATTGTAATTCATGGCGTAAATCCTATCCAGCTTGCAGCTTTGCTGTTTTTTCCCCTGCTCTCTTGGGTATCCTGCCTACATTTTTTCTTCCTTTTTTTTTACCACTGAATTTGCAGACTCGCTGCAGTAATGAGTCACGGTGATATCTATAGAACGGTTTTACAAAAGCTTTTTAGGCCACGAGACAGAATATCTAGAATAAAAAACTACATATGGCAGTAGAGCAAAAAAATTGGCTTTGCTCTTTTCAGAGATGTTCTTGTTTTGCTTTTAACCTAGAGCAGGCACGTGAGGCGAAGTCACTCTTATGATTTAATACCCTGCAATACCCCACCCCCCTTCCCCTCCTGATGGATCTCTCATTAGGTACCTGTGGAAAACACAGTTCCAGCGCCAGCCCCTGGAAGACCAGCGTCTCCCACTGTGCGTCCCCTGCTCCCTGTGGGCCCCATCAGGCCCCTGAGCCCTGCCAGGGGTCCCCGAGACCTGGCCTCCAAAAAGAAAAAAGGACTGCTCTCCAAAGGGAAGAAACTGCTTAAAAAGTTCTCGAAGTAAATGTCATTTCCAGTAATACTGTAGAACTCCATACAAGAAGCTTAAGCAAAAGGGCAACAAAACATGCTTGAGTCAACAATAAAATGATCATTTCTTCTGTTACACTGCAACCGTATTCATACTTACATGCCATATATATTAGAATATGCCTTCTTCGGGTGATAAGTGTCAACGTGTGTTGCTAAATGAGGTTTCCTATTAGCTTAAAACGTTTTGAAGGTCCAAATCTTTGCTCTTGTATGTCACCTTTTGGTTTATCTGATATGAAGGCATGACTGAAACAATCCGGTGACAAATTAACTTGATAATCTTAAAAAAAATCAAAATTAAAACCAAGTCAGTGTGCTGGCAAAGACCATGATCTATAAAGGCAGGAATCCCACCATTACCAATGGCTTAAAATGGCAAGCTGGGTGCTGTTAAAGGAGAGGTGGCAAAGAAAGAGAAATACCTTTTAAACAATGCAGTGGCCTTCATTAAAACTCAATAAGCTTCATTTACTACCAACACCTGCTGCCAACTGTTTCTTACACATTGTTCGAGCCTAGAAATCAATTGCCTTGCTGATGGTGATTCATCAATATGAATCTAAACTATTTAGTCTAGGTGTAGTCCTAATCTGAGTCTGTAAAGCTGGCTCCTAATGTTTTAATACACCAGTCTTTGCCAAGAAGCCATCTCTCCTTCAGTCTCATGTCCATACTTGTTATGTCCTTTGGAGGGTTTATTAAATGTTCATTTATTACAACTTGCCTAATGTGTTTGCCTTCAAAATGCACAAAAGTGAGATATGAATGATAAATAACAAAACTGATGTGTGTGTGTGTGTGTGTGTGTGTGTGTGTGCAAATGAGTAGCCTGTGTCCTGTTGACATACATGTTTGTGCATCCCTTAAACTGAAAGTGCGAAAAATGTAGATATGTGATCAAGTGCTGTGCTGCTAATTACACAGTGTTTCTTTTTTTTTCCCTGTACTTTGACAGTTGGGGTGGTGTTGTCTTCTCCCGAAGAAAAAAAATAATCAAAAATGTCTAGATGTTTCAAATTCTGCACATGCCTGTTTACATGCACTTGTTTTGAGGATCGGATTAAGCTGGATGTACCTCGGGCCTGATTAATATCTAATCACTACAAGCTATCACGTGTTGCTTTTCCAGAATGATTTCTTATTTCATTAATAGAATAAAAAAGAGCCAATGAAGCAAATATGGTGAGACAAAATCATGTAGCACAAGAAATATACCTTTTTAGGTGATTACGTCCTAATTATAAGGATGTGTCTTAGCATTGTATGTTTATTGAACCTCTTTCTAGAGCATTTGGGCACACTTTAGAAAATACAAACATGTTGCAGCGGAGCCACAGTAGAACATAAGAGGACGATTTTCCAGTTTAAATACCAGGAGAATCCTGTTCTGATTATACATTTGAAAAGTGGGAAGGACAGTCCAACTCAAACACATTGTAGGTGGCTTCTGCTGAAGGAAATGGAATAGTAAAAGATAGCAAGGGATTCCCAATATAGCAAGTTGCATTTCCATAATGCATGCTGCATGAACTAGTGGCCTGTCCTGGGTGTTTCTCTGCCTTTCTCCCTATGAGTGCCAGGATTATATTCCAGTTTAGGATAAGTGGTTCAGATAATGAAAGAATTTAATGAATCAAAACTGTAATCTCAGTCAAAGCAAGCTGAGGGATGCAACACTGTGCTATAATTCTGTGAGTTCTATTAAATTAAAATGAAAGTAGAGTATTCCATCATATTCTTGCCAAGATATGATAGCCACCCGTGATAGCTTTGATCAAACACTCCCATTTCGCTCACCTGTCTCCATTAAAGGTGGAATATCCCTTCTGTAGAACATGTCCTCTTTGCAAATGGAAATGCAAGATTGTCAGACCAGTGTCTGCCTGCATTTCCCTGCAGCTAATGCTGGTTTAGATTGCACTTCTGCTTGGTTTTATCCAGGGTATATATTATATGTGTGAAGCTTGTATTTGTGTCAAATCAAATAGATGTTCTAAAACCAATCAGTTAAAGTGTTCTAACTGGTATAAATCTTTTATGGAATGATAAGCTTTTTTTTTTGTTGTTTTGGAAAAAAAAAAAGACGATTAAAAAAAAAAGTTTGACTGCCAAAAAGAATGTATCAATCATTCATCATTTTGCCAAAAAAAAGAGAGGGAATATTAAGCATATTATAACAAACATTATATTAAATATAATGATACCTATATTATAACTATGTAACTCTAATTATAACTACAAATAGAAGGATGCATAACTGTGGACCCCAAGCATTCATTTGTGATTAATTGTGGTGTCTCTACTGTTTGGGTCACTGTTATCCTTTTTGTACTTTTTCCTCCATTTGTAGATAATTTATAAATGTTTATACTTGATTTTCAGACTGCCTTTTTAGTGCATTGAGATTTAATATTCAAGCATTATTCATGGTGTCCTCAAGAAAAGATGTGGAAGTCTGCAGTTGTGTGCTCGCTCAGTGGATTAAAGAAAAAAAGAGAAATCATTGGCCTATATTTATGACTACAGTGTGACTGTGCATGTGTAATGTACACATTTTTCTAAGGGAAATAAATTTGATATTTTTTAAGCAAATGCTTCAGTATATTTCTGTCACAAGCTGTGGTCTGTTACACTGTAGTTGTATGCCATATCCACAGGATGGCAGTATGAATCTGAATATAGATTGAATCCTTTAGTCCAATGATTCCCAGTTTTGGTACAGGAGGCCCAGTGTAACACACCACTACAACTCAGAAAGGTCAAACGTTTTGAACCAAGTGTGTTGAGAGCAGTAGAAATGAAACAAAACCACTAATCGCGGGTGCGCTAGAATTGGGAATCAGATTTTTCTCAGTGTCTCCTGATCACTACGAAACCAAATCCCATATTTTTACCCCTTAATATAACCTTAACCCCTTACACGCCGCTCAAACAGACATTTCTCAGACTGTGGTATCGGTCCACGGTATCGGGGGACATTTAACGAGTATGAGTACTTTAGAAAATGCGGTATTGGGGCCGATACCCGATACCGGTATCGGTGCATCCCTACATTTAAGTGAGCTGAAGATGTTTTCCATGACAGTGGGGATGTATTTGAAGGAGTCTGGTTTCATATCTGTTCATTTTTACCTTAATTTCCTAGAAAGTAAGGAAAATTAAGAGGAAAAGTGCACAGATTAAGTCTGATTAAGGGGTAAAACTACTGAATTTTACCCTTATTTTTTTAATTTGGCCCTTAAATAACTGAGCCTCCTGAAGAAAATGTCGTAGGTTTAGGATTAAGAGGTTTCACACTCATACCTTAAATCATATTTAATGTAAAATTAAGGGAAAGGTTTACAAATGTATGGCCACTTAATTCAAATTAAGGTGTTTGGCATATTTTCAGGGGTAAATTAAGGTAGAGTTTAGCATATTTTAAGTACATTGTGTTTCATAGTGGATGGTAACATGCATGGGAGTAACTGGTGAAAATTGAAGCTTTCCTCATACATTCACTGCCTGGTTTATTAAATATAACTATTTTAATAACACTTCTTGTCAGGTCTGTATATGTAATATATACTTTGTAGTTCTCCATATGCAGATTGTAGATTGTAGTGTTGAATATTCGTCAGAGTGGACAGATTGGCAATGTTCTGCAGATCTGCTCTGTGTTGAAATGCAAGACAAGACTGAGCAGGAAAGCCCTTTTCTATAAGAGAGAGATGATTTAACTCATAAATCTCCAGGTTTCTCTGGCTCTAAGCCCTGTTCTCCAGTCAAGAATGAGCTGTACTGATCGTGTGGGTCCCTGGGCCAACACATGTTTAAAATTCTCTTCGGCTTTGACCTCTCGATCAACGCCTACTTTTAACAGGAGCCCCGAGCGAGGACATGGGAACTCGTTCATCTTCCTGCGTTTTCGTGAATATTTCAGAGGTTGTAAAACAGCCTTGCGCAAAAGAATGCTGTCTTCCTGACCCTGGAGAAACATATTTGATAGCAGCACATTACGAGCAGGGCCAGACCTGAACACAATAGGCCACCATCCTTATGAACACACCTCTGATATACATTTCTGTGGTAAAGTCCCTGTTTTGCTTTCTCCAGTGCATCTATCCCGTTAATGTGCACATGAACATTTCTGATGAGTTTTAAATACACCCAAACATACTTAAAGAACCCACATTGTGTTTAGTTTGACACATTTAGACCATTCCCAATGTATTTTTTGACACAGAATGAAATGGGCTGGGGTTACTAGACTTACAGAACATACAGTAATGACCTGAGTTCTGATTGGATATCCTGCACTGTGGCAAATAAAAAAGTCAGTCAGTGCTGAAAAAGCTTTTATAACTTCATCATGAATAAACTATTTGTTTCTATAATGAATTTAAGCTTGGTTAATTCATTATATAACTAATATTAGGAAGAACATACAACAATTAAAACAATGTATGTGTTGTTTATTGAGCATTACATTTTACTTAAATTACTTCTCAACATTAAATAAATAAATAAAAAATATTATGTATACTATAGATACTTGTGTATACTTATTCATATAATTAAAGATAAATTTAGACAGTAGATGCTGAACATGAATAAACAAATACTATAACAGTCATAGTACTTAATATTTGCTACATTCTTGTTTGCAGAAACATCAAAATACTGAAAATAAAGTGAATAGTGAGTAGGGAATATTCTTGCTCAAGGACACAATGGTAGAAAGTGGGGGGACCTGCTGGTCATCGTGTTAACAGGCAAGTGTTTTACTGAGTAGGCTACTAGTGGTCACAAGTGGCATCTAGAAACCTAAAGGCCTTGTGGATTCTGTAGCCTCGCATGCTTCTTCCTATTGGTTTAGAAAAATGAATAATTTACAAACAGCATGCTATTCAGAGCACACCTAGAGCAGAGTTTTTGACCTCCCTTATCCTTCTCTTCTTGCTGGGGTAAAGATGGAGGTGAGCTGACATTGCAGCTTGATTTTTACTTATCTTCTCATCCTTTGGGGACCAGACTGATATACATCCACCACATGCCGAGAGGCACATTCATTTGTCATCTACTGAGGAATGCAACTCTCACTAAAAGAGAGCCCAACACCAGGCAACCTGCTCCATACATCAATGTCACTGGGGCCATCCAGCTCTTTCATATACTCTCCGCTATTCACTGATCAGACTGTCTGACAAACAGTCAATTAACTTATTTAATAGTCCCATTTATTGTTATACCCCCCCAAAATGTAAGCATGTATGCTTGGGTTACTGAAGTAGTTAATTTAATATGTTCGCTAATGACATTGTGAAGGCAAAGCTTGTAATAAATGACTAGGCCTAATGCTTCATTATACTGAACTGTAGTCATATATCTTTATACGCCAGCAAATGTTATAATGCAGGTACAGTGCAATCTCCAACTGTGTAATTTGCCCATAATACGATGTTTGATTTTGATTTATATGCATATGAATGTTGGGGTAACCATTTAAATAATGTAGTTTGGAAGACTGAGTCTCTACTAACACTCCTGTAATAGAGATGGAGTATTCAAATCTATGAACACAGTTCGCATCATCCTAGTATGGCAGAATAGAAATATTGTTAATAGAATGGAATAATAAGGTAGTGGGGTGTAAAGATCTCCAGTGCTGGAATGGAGACCAGTAAAACTATGTTCGCTGAAGTGGTGAAGCTCTGTTCAATGCAAGATCAACATCAGTAGAAGACATTGTGGAGTTATCTCTTGTGGAAGAATACAGTAATATCCTCACAGCAATGTTCCAACATGTAAACCCTTCTCAAAACTGTAGGGGCTAAAGGATAAATTCCTAATTCATGTCTTTTTAGAGGAAATATCAGAGAAGCAGGTGTCTACAGTATATTGAAGACCTATACACTATTGTCACATTGAGGTCCAGTATATCCATATTGTATTGCGCAATACTGTATGTGACCAACTGCATAAATACTAGAATGAAATCAATCCAGAAGTACCCTTTCACTGTAGACCACCATTTTACCAACATATGTCAACCAGGCCAAAGTTCTTTACAATAGCTTAGGTCCATGGCCTCACCAATGCCGCCAGGATTTGGACCCCTTCCCAGACATGGCTAACAGGATACAAGCAATTTTCAAATTGGGCCAACAGAGCACTAATGAATGGTGCTAGCCAAATCCCAAATAAACAGCATACATTAATTCCCTCCATTTCAGCATGCACATTCATTTGTCTCCAACAGAGACCTTTTCAGCCCTCGCACATCAGGAGTTAGAGAGAAATCACAACAGCTCCCCCTGTGGTTCTTTTCACTTTCAACTCTTTGACTTCCTTTTCTTCAAACTTATTTACTTCCACCAAGTTCCACTTTTTTTGGAAGCGCGGGAGAAACATACTTCTTCTGACCCACACACCCAGCGAGAAACACTCCTTTCATTTGCAAATGAGCTCCTTTTTGTAAGCCTTGGCACCAGGGGTATCTGCGTATAAATACGACGGTGTTTAAAACAGCGCTTGGCACCAGCAGCTGCAGGAGGTAGTCCTGTCTGATTTATTCCCAACATTAACGGCCAGCGCCACGCGTGTCCTTGCAGACGAATATGTGATGCTTATCAAATAGAAGGACATTAAGCGATGCTTTGTCATGCATAGAGCTGGCAGCAGTGGTGTCAGGCAGGGCTGGAGAGACAAGAGAACGGCCCTTACTGTGTCTTCTGACTGACAGCTGATTGATGAGCCATTGTTCAGCGGGTTGGCTCCAGTCAGAATTCATGTCAGAGTGTCTCCCGAATTCATTGTGACCTTGATCAGTATACAAATGCGATGATGAGTCACATTTTAAAGGACTGTTCCGCCCCAAAGCCTCTAGACGTTTTAACTAGACTTAATAAGTGTGACAAATTTACTCAGCTGTAAGATAAGGTATAATTAAAGCCTAATTTATCCATTTCAGAAGTACATTTTACAAACAGAATTTCCTTTTCTGCTAATCAGATGAATATACTGTTTTGTGGATGAATGCACCTAGTTGGTAAAAATTCACTTCTTTCACCTTTCACCATCAATAGCTAAAAATGACATTCTTGAGCAGATGTTTAGGCAGGGGAAATGCAGATGGACTGAAAAGGTGGAGGTGGAAAACACAGGGTCAAAACTTGTAATAACTAATAGCCATACTCAATAGGGGGCGCTGTCATACTTCTGCATTGCAATTCAAGACGTAAGCCAGCTGTGCAAGGCCCAGTGCCACCTGTGCTTGTAGCGGAAAATACACAGCCACTCTTAAAAAGCAAAGCAATAGGCTGAATCCAGATAACAGGACACATTTAGATGTGGAATTTGCCCCTGAATGAGCTGCAGTACACATTATAGGAGGATACGGTTCTCGGAGATTCCTCCATTACCCTAAAAATGAAGTAATATGTTATTGTTCTAAAACATTCATAGCATACATTCGACAGTTATTTAGAGGCATTTAAATACAGCGACTTCACCGTCATACGCTTACACGAATAAAAAGCGAAATTCGTTATATAGCATATTGTCAATAAATATTTTTCTGTAAACTTACAGTGACTATGAAGTAACTACTTGCCATATAGTACCGCTGGCAAATCATAGCGGGAAACGCGTGTGAAAAAATCTACTGAAAACAAACTGAAAGACCGTCCTCTCCGCTGCTCTTGCTATTGGTTGTTGATCACGTGACAGCAGAGAAGCGCTCAACCTGAACATCTCCGCGCACAGCTGTCCATCCAAAACCCCTGTGACAGTCAAAGAGTTTTGATTTTCTCTCCTCACAGAGTGACCATGTGCTCTTTCACTAGCTTCTACTGACCAAACAAGCTGCCAGTCTCGTTGACGTAGCGCCTGCATGTTTGGGATGACAGCCACATTTGAGCACTAAGTCACTTCAGAAGGTTTGAGCTGAAACCTCGTCTGTGGAGTTAGCAGTAATGGTAATCGCAGACTTCTTGCCTATGAGAATGCTACTGATGTCACTGTGTCTCGCTGCAGTAATACAAGGTAAGGTTTTTCTTTAGAAGCAGGGGTTTCATTGATCAAATCACATATTTTGTGAGTAAAATACTTCTGGAAATGAAAATATATCAAATTAATAAAAAACGGTTTTCTAGAATTAACCTCACACCAGCTGTAGCTATATTTATTACATGTTCACTGCAGGACTTACCTTTGCTTTATTGATATCACAGAAAGATGCAGAGTGCAGGACTGTTCTGACAACATAAGCCAACAGGTGGGATCAGGGGTGCGAGATGGCGGGAAGCACAAACATGATTATTTTGAGGGGTCCCAAGTAATTGAACTGGGAATACCTGCTTTATAGTCAACCTAAAAAAACACTGTTATAATAAAAATATTTAAAAAATATGATGTTTTTGTCGATTCATGCCCCTGGTCATGTTAAACACAAACAGAAATCACTGAACAGTCTTGTTTTCCATTCATCATTCCTCAAATGACATTTGCCTGTGAGTTGCCTGTGATATTGCTCAGGGACCCTCCCGGATAATGTTTTACACTTGGGAATATGTTACAGTATTGAAGTAGCATGCATTGTGATATCTGATTTCTGATTGGCACATCAAGGATCCCAATCAGTTTTTAATATTTTACAGTACATAAGACAGTACATCAAAATATATTTGTAATATGGTTATATTGTTCATATTATGCAAATCTAGCATGCCCCAGCTGGCATTCGACCGACCTTAAACGTTTAAATGTGGTTGAAATAATGTCAGTTTATGAAAAAACATTAATTCAATGTCAAAACAACGTTGAATACCGAATGGTTGAAATGGTGTTGTTAACTAACTATGGATTCAACATAGAAATATAAATCAAATTTGAATTGTACGTCAAATCAACATTATTTTTAAACCATGACTTTTAAACAATGGTTATCCAACACTGACACCTGACGCTGATTCAACACTGACTCCATGTTAAAATGCCAGCTGGGGCAGTATGAAAACAGTGTTACTGAAAAAGTAATGAAAACAACATTGCGGGGTGATATATTGTGCAATACGTCCATCGGTATGTTATGGGAATTGAGTAAGTGCTTGAAACCCCCCAAAAGTTCTGGCAATATGGTGTCCTTCTGGCAATATGGTGTTCCTGTGGACAATTGTCTTGAAATGAGGTTTTAACTTTGATTCAGTCAGACATGATGGTGAGATAGTTTAGCCGTAGCTCATAGTGGCTTATGGCTGGCTGGGGCTCACTCGTGTTTGGACTAATGTGCTTGGACACCGTTGTGTACACTAGTTCATTACTCCCCTGCAGCTGTAGCCATTAACCTACTTTGAGTTGTTGCTTTTTTTACATGGGGCTTCCAGAGTTAGGTTGAGATGGGATTTGTTTATTAGGCTTATAGTTTTTACTGGCTTTTGAGTTGATATGATGCCAGTAGAAGGGTTCATCAAAAGGATTAGTAGACTGTGAGTGAGGCGTACTGTTGTGTTTTTTAGAGATAACCTGTATAATGGAGAGCACTGTCCAGCTGTCTGTCCAGCACTGATAAAGATTTAATGGCATTTTTTCTCTGTCCCTGTCTAAGGGGGCATCTCAGTTCTTTGCAGTCACCCTAAATTCAACTAGATAGCATCATTCCAGTAGGGGAGTCTGTGCTCACTGTGAAAACCTCATTAAAATGTGTCCTTTTTAAATTGGCAGACTGGTGGGTGTCCATAGGTTCTGCTGAAATGAAATAGGCTGTGTTTTTGGGGCCAGTAATACATGACCACACTGCCACAATAAGTAATATATGAACAGTCTTCAAAGTTCATGAGGGTATGCATAAGTTATTATACATTTCTACTGTCTCTATTTATGAATAATATTGTATAATACAGGTGCAAATGGATTTGTGAATTAATGTGACACATGGAATGCCATTTTACAAACTACTTCAAAAGATCCACAGTGCCAGTGGTATCAACCTTCTAATTCCAATGTCGCTCTTTGGCAGTCAGAGGCAGGAGGCAACACAAGCCCTGAAGCCTGTCGAAATAGAAAGGTTAAGTGTCTTCTCTAGACAAGGGATTTGATAAGTTGCTTGTCTGGACATGCTGAACAGCTGATCATAGCAATTGGGACTATATTCTTGCATCACTCAGCTGGGCTGCATGCTAAAAAATACACTTGCAGAATTACAGTGTAAGACTCTGTGACTGTCTCTCGGGTTTATGCTTTTTTCCTAGTAAAATCTAGCAGTGAAACTGGTTGTATAGCATGTAAGCTAATGGCTGTCAAAAGCCGGGATGCAATCACTTATTGATTTATGGATAATTATAGAGAATTGCCATGAAATTATTAAGTGAAGTAATTATATTGGACTGAAGTGCTAATGGGTTTTTAATACACGTGCACAAGCAATGAAGTTCAAGTTGTAAAAAAATCAATCCAATAAGTGGCAATGACAGAAAAGGGCCCGCTGCTATAAGATTCCACCTCCAAAAAATATTAACTGCTGAAACTTGGCACCAGGTGCTCAAGGATTTGGAAACCTTACTCTTATTATCCAGCTCAGAGCAAAAACATATTAGAACAAACCATGAGTAGGCGAATGGGAACAAAAAGACAGTAAATGTCTTATGTTCTTGTTTTGGAAAAATGTGACATGGTGTGAAAATGCCTTGGGATTTGTCTCCTTTTTCTGGTGCAAATGAAAACTTGTTGCTTTGGTATACTGAATAAAGTCAATATATCAATAATAATCAATACTTATAATACTATAATTGATTTATCGTACTAACCCTAGTCCAAAGCAATGCATGGATGAGTTTATGCATTCAGGATTACCTGATGAGTGTGATTGTGATAAGTAGAAGCAGGTAAGCTGATCACAGCACAAAACAGTTTGTAATCTACAGTGTCAGTCACATTTTGGTGAACTGTTAGTGTTTAGACACATCTACTCCTGAAGGGTTTCTCCTATTTCACAGTCTCCCATTTTCCAAATTTCAGAGTAATTGTCCAGGCAAAAAAGTTAAATCAAAATATTTTTGATTATTCACGCTCTCTGCTTTGCTTTTTTTCTCTTACACACTTGACACACACTTTACCAGCAGCCTTAAAAGAGTTCTTTTATATCTTACAGTGGCGTAACTATAGCAGGTTCAGCAGGTGCAGTCCCACATGGGCCCGTGATCTCTCGGTGGCACGTCACTTCCCCAGACCGCCTCCTTAAAAAAAAACCCTCAGCATTAAAAATACAACCATCAAATAAAAACGTGTGTAATCCAGGTCTGCAGTGGTTTGCCGAAAGCTCCAGTAAAAAGGGGGCGGAGCAGAGACGCGTGGCTGCCGTGAAGCACCATCAGCCACAAAATGCAAAATCTCGGGCTGTTTTGTTTTGCTGCAGAAACTACAGCAGCACCTAGTACAGTATTTCATATTTATAATTGCAATCTATATAAACTACCTCTGTGCTGCTGGTTCTTTGCAGATAGGATTGTAGTCACCCTTAATGTGTATTGCATGTATCAGTGCTCGAATATTCACACCTGGGCCCATGACTATGTTGTTACGTCACTGATATATAATGATGAATAGACAAACTTGGTGTGTCTGAACTTGTGGTACTGCATTCACCACTGACATTGACACTGAAGAATTGCATATTCTTGTATGCACATCAGAAAACTATGCAATCAACTCCTAGCATGTAAAAGAGTCCTTTTTTCTGTGATAAAGTAAATGAATATCAGTGCAGTGATAAGATGCTCCCATCGTAATCAGAAATGCTGCCTGCAATAGCATCTCAGAGTGCTAATATTTCGACAGAACCAATTCTGTTTAGACAGCGACCAAAACATAAATAATTGGCCAAAAAATGAATAACGAAAAGCATATTCATAAGGCATAAAAAGGATATGTAGCCATTTTCAATATCTGATTGCAGTTAGATCAGTGTTCTGGCAATGGTGATGTCAAAAGCTTTTTTTATTAAACACTAGTGAATGGTGCTTTGTCTTTTTTGTGTGTTTTGTTTAAAGCAGAAGTTTCATTTGCAGCCAAATTGGCTGTTTGTCTATTTTTTTAAATTTGCTTGATATAAAATTTAGCCCAAAGTTTACAATCTTTTGTCAAAACAAACCCATGAAATGCACTAGCATTATTTTATGTAAGCTGAAGTCACAACATTACTGGTTATATATGTTATATTTATAAATAAAAGGCTCTATCAAAAGTTGTGCATAATTGTCCAACACAATTTCAATGCAGATGTAGAAGAAGCATTCCAATAAAATATGTTTGTGTATGTGTGCAGTATTTTAACAATTTATATTATTTTCTGTGTAATAATTATAACAAACATCTCATTATGTATATAATTTGTATTCTCCCATAGCATCAAGGCCTGAGGAGTTATCCGATAAACCAAGGATCCTTTCATCAACTCTAGAACTTCCAGAACTGAACTATCAGATCCTCAATGCTGACCATCTCTTTCTGAGGGATACCAGTCAGGTTTCAAAGCGAAACCTTAGCCAGCGGTCGCAGAAACAAGTCTTCATAATCACAGAGTTCACTGGGCAGCCGGCTATCAATGTCAGCCATGGGCCCATGTCCCTGGAGAAGGTCATCCCTGTGGAGTTGGTTAACATTGGCCCCAGAGTCCGAGCCTTCATTCTGGCCCGCCAGGTTCGCTCTTCAGCACCTGTGATACGATTGCTCTTTTATGCCACCAAAACGGATGCTGTAAAAGATGTGTCACATCAACTCAGGCCAACTGAAGCTGGCTACATCTGTGTCACAGCGCACGCTTTCTGGGCACTGCTGGAGATCCGTGGAACCTGTTCTATCCCTGCAAATGGAGGCTTCTGCTTGGCCCATTTGAAGCCAGAGCCAGCGTGGTTTAACTCTGGCAGTACCAGATCCAGCAGAGAACAGAGAGGTGATACACGAGGAACGGTTGTGGAACTTTACTACCAGACCAGGCCCAGTCCCACCAGCCAGTGCATTGCTCAGGACAGTAATCAGTGGATGGGTACAAGTCAGGCCTTTGGTCCCAACATGAAGAAAATTGGCAATGTCAATCTTTTGCGCTCACCTCCAGGGAACCCCACATTCATGCGTCTGCGTCTGGGAGGAACCGTGATTGTGCAGACATCTTCAAAACCTCTGAAGAATGCAGACACAGCCACCTTCTACATCTTCTTGTCCAGTACCTCTCCCGTAGAGCACTTTATACTCAGGTAAGCTACTTTAAATGCTGCAGGCCTTGTTCCCTAAAAAGGTGTACATAGATTAAGAGTAGAAGAGGCCGTGTGCCTGAAAAAGGGGGCCGGAAATGAAAAATTCCCCCCCCCCCCCCCCCAAGTAGTGCAAATTGACCTAATTCTTTAATTTACATTGAAGGTAAAGAACATTTTTTTAAATGTTCCTATTAGGTACTGTTTTCAGGATAAGATATTGTTCTAATCTATATTTATTTTTAGACTGCCTAATTTATCTTTGTCTAGAATCTTTCCATAAATGTTGTTATGGCAATTCACCATTTAGCCAGAGAAAATCGCCCAGGTGTCAGAGATTCGCGGAATGAACAAATAGTTAACTCAAATAATCATAAGAGAGATTTAATTACATTGTGACAGAATGGAGAAAGTAAAATCAGAACATAGAGATCCTCTAGTCACCTATATCTATCAAAATCTATTCTGCTCTGAGTTAGAAAGATTTTCCCCCAATTTCTTACACCCAGATTTACGTATGATATGGCCTTGCTTACCGACTTCTTCGGAGTTACTCTAGTCTAAACATACATTGTTATACAGGACCCGTCGTTGCTAGGCAACCAAGTTAAGTGTCCCTGAGTCAAACCAAAGTGTTTGAACATCTAATCATCTGAGCTAAACTAAACAACATATGAGCTGTTTCTAAACTAATTTCTTACATTTAACTTTAAACCCACATAATAGCATATTATTTAATTTTACCCTTATCTAAGGATTTATAATTAAGAAATCCCAGTGTAACTACATAATTACAAATAATCAAAACAGTGAATCAAATGGGTACAAATGAAACCTTAAATCATTTAACAAGAATAATTAATCATATTAAAATAATAAATGCTGATCTTTCCGCGACAATGTCTATCATGCAGGCATGACAGGTTGAGTGAATCTCAAATGTGTAAGTATTGCAATACTTAACTGGGCTTATCTGGTCTCTTATTAGGGGGATGTTAAAACCTGGATAATTGGTCATTTGTCAGTTATACCTGATTTCTTGATTCCATGGTTGTTAAACAAAATAGCTGATACAGAATAAACTCTTCTCCATATTTTAAGCTGCCTAGTGATTTATTACACGCTGGTCCAAATCCGTTGTTAATAAACTATTTAGAAATAGGATTTATCTTTTTTCAGGATTATCAGATTTTCTCAGAAGACATTACAATTACCAGCTGTTTTTGTTCCCAGCAGGGCATTTTTGGTAAGCCAAAATATGATCATTGGATATGGGTTTCACAGGGGATTGAAACAGCAGTGTTTAATAATAATACTAGCAATAATGTGTTTTTGTACCTGGAAATATTCTTAAGGATGAGACCCTTCAGATGTTCCACTTTATATTTTGGAGAATTTGGTGTTTTTACTCTGTGCACAGATTATTTACAGCAACATAATAACCCAGTGCCAGCTCAACTCATTTTTTTAAACTGAAGGAGTTTCAAAGCCAGTCTTCCATAAATAGTGAAATAATAGGGAAGTTATTTGGCTGCCTTCATTTCTTAGCATTCCATTATTTGTGTGTTTTGGTTTCTCCCCATAAATAATACATCTGCTTAATGGAGCAAGAAAGCAAATACTTAATAACTACTTGACTCCTTTGGGCAGACACAAACTTATTACAGAAGATGCTCTGTTGTGCAAAAACACTGTGCAGTCAGCTGAATCCTAACAGAGGTGGAGAACACAGTGGAGTGGAATTGGTTTTATTTGCGTAGTACTGTTATTGTTTTATTTTCTTTTCAAGCCTGGAGTTTTTGTTTTGTTTATCAAGAAATTGGCACCAAATCAGGGTATCCTTATACCCTATATCCTGGCCTGCTTCCTGCTATTGTGCCAGCCATCATAATTTCAGTGCATTGTTGTGTTAAGATGGCATTTAAACAGTGGTTGGGATAGATTTTCTTGGTGATGACTGAAGATTATCATCACAGGACTATATCTGATCCTCAAACTGCCTTCCCAAAAATGTACAGAAATAATCTTGGTACGCTATCTATCTAAAATAATCTCAGAAGCTTATAACACTATTTTGTGCTGAATGTTTTGTGAAGTTGTGAGACACATTTTTTTTTCTGCCCCCACACTCTTCCTCACCCTTTTCTCAAAGCCCCTTGCTCCACCAGTAAAACTGTCTTAGGATCCTCTGCCCTCTCAAAAAGACATTCCTTTCAGAGAGGGGTTAAGCCAAAGTGGAGCCCAGTTTCACAGACAGATTGATTTTATCCTGGGAAAACTCTGTGCCCCACTTCACTCTTCTTTCCAAGATTGAGTCCAGACCCCCGGGGTTATGATGGGTAATCCGAGCCCTGATTGAAAATTAGTGGAGTTAACTCTTTGCAGCCTGATCTATTCTTTATCTGGGACAGCTGCATTTTCTAGGCTGTGAGTCAAAGGCGTCTTTGGAGGCCAAATAATTTTCATTGTTTTGATATATTTAGAGAGATAAGAATGCTTAGACAGGCAAAGAATATAAAGAATACAAAGCTATATTCCAGTTAAACAAAACTAATTCTCTGCTTTTTCTAGTGCTTAAAGGATTTTGGATTTTGATTTCTTTACAGCCACATTTGGGACAAATATTTATTAGTTTTTTTGTCCATGCTCACATCAAATTTGGGCCAAATGAACACATGAAATACACTGGCATTTTTCTCTAAGCCAAAGTCACAAGATAAATGACATTGGTTTGAGTTTTATATTAAATGTGTTTCGCCATGTCATCAGAGAAGGACAGTTAGATCCCTGTCAATTCCACAACATTGATGTCTGGGAGTCCAAAACAACATAATGGGTATAACTCTGTAAGGGAGCGAGCCATATAATCAGTCTACACACATGATATGCTTACAGTGGTCAGCCATACCATCAAAATGATTGACTTTGTTACAGGTGCATCTGTGAATAATATTAATACAGTTTCACCTGTCACGGGGTGGGATATGTTAGGCAGCAAGTAAACAGACAGTACTTGAAGTTGATGTGTTGATGTGTAGCGACTTGGATGAGTGACTTGGATGAGATATGTGGGTCAGAATATTTCCAAAACAGCAGGCCTTGATTGTTCCCAGTATGCAGTGTTAGTCAAAGGAAGGACAACTGTCAACAGCATGCACTAAATGAAGTGGATAGGACAGAGCTGTGTTGGCACCGAAAGAGATGTCACATCATTTTGTTGCCAGGGAGAGAGGGAGGCGCAAGTGCTGATTTCCACGACACTATGACATTATTTACAGAACTTAGAGAAGGCACGAGGGCCAAAACACAACACAAACCAAGACTCTGATGCCAAGACAGGTGTAAACAACAGACCCAAGACTAATAAATAAGAGACTAAATGCAATGATGACTACACCAGGAACCAATGAGAATAGACTAAAAGTTAAACAGAAACACGGGTCAGATGTTACCAATTATATGAAACCAAAAACCAGTGTACACAGACCCAAAGTCAAAATAAACCTCAAGTCAGGCCAGGGCTACCTCTAGCGGCCATTTATCAGGTGTGTTACAAGAGCAATCTACACAATATTCTATTCTATTCTATTCTATTCTATTATTAATTCCACAGTCAGTTCTGCAGGGAGTTCAACCTCAGTTGCTTGTGGTCACTGATTTATGTCAAAGATTTGTTCCATCAAGATCCTCATTACAGATTTTGCTGAACCGTTTCTCTAGTTATGCATACGCCTGTTCTCTAGGCATGCTGAAAATAGGCCACGCGTACAGATGCGCTCTCTTTCCCTCTCTCTCTTTCTCTCTGTCTATCTGTCAGTATATCTATTTATCTCTCCCCCTCTTGCTTTGTCTCTTCCTGCTTTATTACTTTTTTCCCGAGTCTGTCTCGTTCTTCTCTCTCTTTCCCTCTCTCTCTGTCTGTCTCTCATTCTCTCTCTCAAAAAGAAGAATATATCAGTATGATTGAAACTCATTCTAGAAATGAATGGCTACACAATCTACAAAGTGAACAAGTGTTGATTACATGTAGCTGTGGCAGGATATGAATGTCTGCATGATGTAGTAATTACAGGCAGTTCTCTTGAAGTTCAACTGTAATCCTGATTTATTATAACTCTCATAATGCTTGCACATGGATAGAGCTGTCTGAGAGAACACATTGGCTAGGGCTGATTCAGGCTGATATCATGAATTACAGCTGCTTACTCTCCTCATTTAATAGCTCTAATATCATATAAATGCATCAAATGTGCTGACTACTGATGCCTATATTTACCAATGACTGTAATGCTGCTTTGGGGATGAATTAATTCTACTGATATTGTGGACATTTTCAGAAATGATATCTCACCTAGAGTTTGATTATTATTGTAGCTTCTCTTCAAATGTACTAACAATGTTTACACAATATAATGCGTGTTGAAAACATTTCAGCACATATATACGATACGCTTTTGCCTCTGTGGGATGTAATTTTGCATTATGAGCATTTTGTTAATTATGATATCAGCAACCCTGACCAGTATGTTCAGTATGCCACACTCTTCCCTCAGATGGATGGAAAGAGAGATATATGAGGGCACAGAGATTGTACAGCTTGTCATGTCAATATACTGATGGATGCCTCACTGTCCACTCTCACTGTCGCACTCCATAAGTTCCAGAGAGTTTGGACAGCGCTCAAGGCTTAGACTGGCACGTGGCTCACTTCATTATGTGTAAGCCTTGGCAGTGGACAGGAGGGACGAGCGAAGTGTCTGTGTGCAGGAAAAAATGTATTTGCTTGCATCTTAATGCTCAGACTCTTAGGGACAGCACCATTTTTGTTTTTCAGGGTTTTACAGTACTCAGCCCTGTATTTAGACCCGATACTAAGCTAAAGATCAGGCTCTGAATACAATTCTGTATGAGCACAATCTCATATTGAACACTCTTCTAACCAGCCTTGACTCAAAGTCTGGTTCCACAAAGCCTCTAAGCAAGGCTCCAGAATGAGATGCAAGGGTTTGGTGTAAATGAGGTGTACCCGTAGAAATCATTATTTTGATATCCTGTTGATCAGCGTGAAGTTACCGTCTTACATCTGAGCCTTATAGTAACCTTCTGAAACACAAACACAAGCTATGGGTTTCAATTGACTTTTTGTATATGCATGATGTTCATTGTTTGATATTTTCAAAAATGTATGGATGTGAGTGACCAAAAATAACAGGTTTTATTGTCTGGTTTTGCTTTACAGCCATAGATGGAGCATTCCAGCTTCACATACAATCAGTCATAGTGCCATTAGCCTACTTCACAAGACTTGTATATCCTTATGTGTGACAGAGTCACGGTGCGAAGAGGGATGTCCTTTAGTACAGCCAGGCCCAGTGACCCTCAACTGTGGGACATCTCCCTGGATCCAGGCAGAGGGAGCGACCCCCAAACTATCTCTGTCATCTGTCAGAGGAAGAGTGCTTTTACTGGAAAAAGGCAAGCCTTGAACTTACCGTCATCCATTATTTTTCTCTATACAGCTATGGATATGTGGGTGTTTTTACTTTCATGTGGAATTCATTTAAGACCTGCAAGGCTATGAGCATTGTGGCAAGCTACTGTAAATCTGAAAAAATAAACCTTTGTTTTTCCTCATTGTTCTTACTGTTGCTCGGATAACCTGGTCCCTCTTACAGGTTGCTGCTTTGTATGATAATACGTCAAACATATCAGGTCTGGGAAAACAACAGATATGTCTGATTTTTATCACATCAATGAAAAAAAAATAGCATTTAATTATTTACTGTAGTGTCTAAGATTGGGCTGATGTGGTTTGCTCATTAGAGTACAGCAAGTTTTGGAAATAGTAAGCCTGCACACTTTTTCTATATTTGAACATATTTTTGTAAGGAACAATTTTCCAACAGAATAATGAAGAATCCTTATCCCATTTACCATGCATAAATATTTTGGGACTGTGATCAGAACGGTTTGATCTTTTGAAATGGAAGAGATGCAGAAAGTATTAAAAGAAGCAAACCTTAGCATGACGTCTGACACTTCTAATAACTTTTTAGGATGTAAGAACTATTTTAGATGTAAGATTGATTGTTCTAGGGCAAGTTTGTGAGGAATATTTGGTCATTATGTTAACCCCGTTCATACATTGGATATGTTTGTTGCAAATACTTACCCACGATCATTTTACATATTTTTGTAGATTTTCTTAGTCGAAGTAAAAAAACAACCTCTACACAAAACAGTGTAATTCAAATGTTCAAAATGTTTAAGTGTCCATGTATGTCTGTATGTGTCGCACTGCCATGCCTATTGAGTGAGAAAGAAAACAGCTCAAACGTCCAGTACCACGAGTACAACTGCCCCCGTTCCCCTCCCTCTGCATCCGGCACGACGACCCACTTATCTGTAATCATCCCTGATACATCTGTGTGTCATCCTGGCTTAAAGACCCGTGCATTCAGCACAAGATTAGAGCCGAGATCTCACGTCTTAACTCCAGTATTAACCAGCGAGGAGCCACACAGAGAGGATTCTCACTGCACTAAGAAACCCATGATACACCCCAGGGATGATGAGATGGAAGTGGACCATTTGCCCTTCCACCCTCAAAAACTTGATTTGCCAATGCTTTCCTAGTTCTCTGACACAGCAAAGGCATCTGTTTCCTCTGTTTATTCAAGTATTATTTACCTGACTGTTTGGAGTCAAACACATGAGGATTTTAATAACTCCAATCCTGTAATGCACTCGCATGCACTCGCAGACCCTCCTTTCACTGAGCTTAAAAACTCTACATATATAGTTGTTATACAGAACATAATAAAAACAGCGTATATTTTTACATATCTATTCATTTACTCTACTTTGACAAGTACTGTTTATCTGAATGTTTGCGGTCAAACAAGCTAAGGTTATTTCAGGAAGGTCAGCACAACGCCTGTAATATATTTTGTGTAAGCCTCTCTAATAGCATGTCTGAATTAGGGCTAAATATATACATAACTGTGTCATTTATTGATCATTTTGTTCCATAATTCTAATGACATGCATGCAAATTATTACAGCAAATATTGATTTTTTTTTTTTTAATTCTGAAAGCAAATTATGTTTTTTTATAGCAAAATATTGTAATCATTACATTGATTAAATGAGGAAGATCTTACCTACATTACTATCATAGGTAACATTACAAAAATTAATTATGCAAATGAACTTTTTTTACTGTCAATTTTCATATTTCAGCTGTTGGACTTTACTGCTGAACATAAGCAAATATCAACAAATATTGCAGACATGAAATGGTATAAAGTGGTAGAAATTTGTCTTAGAACTCTTCAGTACTTCATATTCATGTTTTGTTGTTGCATTCCTGTTCACTTTTCCTTAAGCAGTAAATGTATTTGTTTCGGATATCTTTCTGATATTTATATTTGTGTTTTGGTGATGTTTATGTTTGGATTGACAGAGGTTTGCTGGAAGTTCTGCAGCTGGATTTTGAGACACAGGAACAGGGTTACCAGTTGGAAAACCACATAACCACATGGCGTCTGGAGCTGCCTGGCAACATGATCCGGGATGAGGGCACCATGAGGATTTACACCATCCAGAGTGACTATGTGGGCATAGTTCCTCTTATTATGGTGAGCTGTGTGTTTGTGTATGTGTGTGTGTGTGAGTGTGTGTGTGTGTGTGTGTGTGTGTGTGAGAGTGTGTGAGTGTGTGTGAGTGTGTGTGAGAGTGTGTGAGAGTGTG
>JBBKCR010000022.1:7794495-7811791 GCA_037577295.1 Ladigesia roloffi | reverse complement strand
GAAAAAGAAATACAATAGTCCAAGGTGGGAGAAAGGAAATAAATCAAAGGCGGTGTGATCAGGACCTCCCTGATTCTCCCCATAGTCCCTACCTAAGGTAGTATGGTCCAAATAGACCCGGACCAAATATCAGGTCGTTGTTTCCCCGACGGACCCCTTTTGCCGTCGGACCATCCTGCAGCCCGGACCTGATCTGACAACGGTAATTCTTTTTACCTGCACATTTCTTTAAACTTAGTTGCACTGGCTAAGCTTAATAAATGTGGAAAATAAATTAGTCTACGTGTCTTTATTTCCTCTATGAACTAATACAACAGAAACATAATAAAATACAGATATAAATCCCGGTTGTGTGGGTGTATTCAATGTCTTTAGTCCAGGTTTTCATGTGCGGTCTCTTCAGTACCGTCACATTCCCCCATGGAAAATGCTGACGTGTTTTCTAGACGGGGCAACCACCAATCTCCGGGAAAATTCACAGTTAAATAGGGCTCAATTAGAGCTTTCCAAAGCCCCCTTGTTTGCGATAATACCGCCCGTCAAGCCGAAGTAACCCTGCGTTCACACCGCCAGCGGCGAGAGCGTCAAAATTCTCCCTGGCCGCCCTGCCAACGATGCTGCAGAGATTTTTTAGATGCCCTGGCGCTCTGACGTAGATTAATGCTTGTCTTGTATTTAAAGGGGCCGCAAATCAAACAAGCTTGTGCAGACTGACCACAAGGAGAGTATAATTAGTTATAATTAACCTCATGAAATATATTGAATGTGAAAGTAAGAAATTGATCGATGGAAATAACTTTTTTGTAGTTACGTAAGGTTTCTTTTCAATGTAAAGCCATTTGTGTGGTGTGTAATTTTATGTTCATGATTTTCGTTTGATCCGATATGTTGTGATAAGGCAGAATATTCTGCAGCTGTAACAGCTTTGCATGCTCTGGGGCTAAAGTCAGCTTGAAATTCCTGCTTATTTTCAGAAAACACATAAGGTTAATGCACATTAGAAACTCACCAGGAACCCCAACAATCTCGGACACCTTGGTCCACGCATCGTTTTTTATTTATATCACTGTATGCAAACAGGGACACGTCGTAAATGTGTGGGAACCCCACCACAGCAAGTATTAATTTCTCCTCCATTCTGCGTTGGATTCTCTTTTCCTTTAATGCCGGTTGTCCACGAGAACTAATGTGATCGGAACCAAAGTTTACAGGACTGCTTTACTGGAATCTGCTCAAGCGGTGAACTTCTACATTTCAATTGGTTGCCGCCGATCCGCGTCATAGCTCATTACCATAAAGTTAACCTGAATCCAACTCTCCCGCAGTCTTCGCTTCCTGGGAAGCACGTTTTCTGCTAGATGTGCTGCTAGATGATTGGAGAAGCTGTCTAAAGGGCGGGACCTCTTTTTGATTGACAGCACTTTTAGCTAAAGTGGCTGCTAGTCAGGGGTTCCGCCCTTTAGACAGCTCCTCCAATCATCAAGCAGCAGTCCAGCGTCCTCGTCTGCCCAATACTCCATAGTAGTAGAGCCCGTCTTGTTTTAGACGTTCTAATATCATCTAGTAGCCCCTTGATGATTGTATTTTTTCACAAAGTTACAGCGGGAAATGGGGAAATGCAGTTTGCGAAATACGGGGGAGGGGTCCACCGATTAACCCATGGGACCCCCTGAAAGCTTTAAAAGCACATTTTTACGGGGTCTCAAATTATACTAAAAAATATTTGTCACTACTGATCACTAAAATGTTTTTCATATATATATATATATTCAATATTTTTAGCGAGCGGAGCCAGACAATCCTGTGACCGTATGTATGTTAGCCATATGCGTGCCAAACAGAAGAAGGAGGAACGCTGAGATTAAGAACGAAGTCGTACTAATAATGGCTAGACATCCAAACCTGCAGAGTGTATCACAAGCAAACTGGGTTCATCACATCCAAAAAGTTCGTAAGTCTGCAGTGAAGTGCACAGCTTTGCCTCTCCTGGAAATAAAACAGCATACATCCATACAACCTTAGTCAATGCAAATTCCTATGTCAGTGTTGTTTTACTACAGGATATTGGATTATAAATATGTTGCCATGCAGGCAAGATATTCATTGTATTGGATCCATTAAATATTGTGAGGTTACAGACCTGCTGTAATCAGTAGTGCGCAACAATAGGGAGATGGGGACCCCGAATATTTATGGGTATTTCGCACACTGGGGAAGTTGGCTTGATGACAGTCATTTAATAACTGCTTTAAGCCGGTCATGGGGAATGACCGGGAAGCATTCCGTAGTGAGTGCAAATTATCAGCTGATGAACACAGATGAAGTTGTCCTAAAATGTATTATGTTCAAACTGTCATCTGCTGCTGCATCAACCAATAAATACCAACGGTTACCGCCCATTCTCACTCCATGGACAGTTTTTGAGTCCAAACTGTAAGTCACTGCCACTAGTTACCTCTTGTGATGAAATCAGTTGCTCCTTTAAGAGACTAATTCACTACTTTAGTCTGTGTGTGTAAGAATGTATGTCTGTCTTAATGCTGTTTTTCTGACATGACACACTTCTGTTCATTTTTATTAATGTTTATTACTGTTGCTATGTGTCATTTTTTTAAAAGAAGTGTCAAGTTGACCCTATTAGGGTGGGACTAAGTGTTATGGTTAGGATAACCCAAGGGCTAGGTTTAAGGAAAGGACCACTTGACACAAAAATGGCCGCTTGGTATGTTGTGTTGTTAGTAAAAAATATAGTGGAGGTAGTAAAAAAGGTAGTAAAAGGTAGTAAATGTGACTATAGGATTCCTGTATAAAGCTGAACTATATCTGTGAATGAGTTTAACAGGCAGAAACTTACAGATAGTTAGGAGAGATAATCTGGAACAGCAGTTTAAAAGAAACAAACAAATAAATAAATACAATTACAAGCTCTGAAAAAAACAAATGAAGGTTAGCACACTGCATCAAAAAATTATCTACAAATAAATATATATCTCATTATTATCAAATGATCAGCTGACCCGCAGAACGTTTTGAGGTGATGAACTCCCTGGAATGTGGTGATACAGAACTAAATAGACTTTCACAATATTTCAGTAATTTTTTATGATTTGATTTGTCCCCCAGCAAGAGAGAAAATAATTTATAGTCAACAAGCTGCAATCACAAAAAACCCAATAAAGCAATTGACACATACATCTCTATATACTAGATTACCGTTACTGAACTTGTATGATCAGCACTAGTCAGTGTTAAAAGCAATATTGTATTGAGGTAATTGCGGTATTTTGAAGGGCTTTAATCATCGGTTTAGAAAGCACAAAATGGTAAACATTGAAGGGGACTGTTTGCTTAAGGATCACTTGCAAAACATGAGCTTTTATAATCTACAGCAATTGTGATCTGTGTAAAATATTGAGAATGCACTGATTACCTCAAGATCACAAGTATACATTATGGTGTATTATATGCAAACAATGAGTTTTAGTGAGTGTTAAATATGAATCTGATTCAGACAATATTTTAAAAGGATAGTTCAACCCAAAATGAAAATTTGATGTTTATTTGCTTACACCCAGGGCATCCAAGTTGAAGGTGACATTTTTTCCTCAGCAGAACACAAACGCAGATTTTTTGCTTTAGCTGTAGCAGTCTGGTAGTCATATAATGGAGGTGGATGGGTGTCAGACATTTCCAAGTACAAAAACATGCACAGAGAAATCGAAATTACACCCCGTGGCTCGTGACGCCCATCCACTTCCATTAAATGACTACCAGACTGCTACGGCTAAAGCTAATAATCTGCGTTTGTGTTCTGCTGAGGAAACAAAGTCACCTTCGATTTAGATGCACTGGGGGTAAGCAAATAAACATCAGATTTTCATTTTGGGGTGAACTGTCTCTTTAAGGGGGCACCTTATGTAGACATTTTTTCAAAGTACTTCCAGAGATCAAAACTATCGGTGGTTCTGCAAGTTAGAGAAGTGCAGGATAATTGCATGACTCAACTGAAGGCATATACAGTAAAGATGAGAAATACTGTAGCTGGAGCAGTGAAGAGGGCAAAATAATAGCAATAATGCGGCAGAGAGTGAATGAGTGTTTTCATTTTCTTCCAATGTAGGACAAGCTGGGAAAGTGAGGAAGAAGATGAGAAGAAGGGCAGAGGGTGCATGCTTCAGTACCAGCACAGCCTGGTCCGAGTGCTTACGACCTTCACAGCTGAGGCTGCAGACTCTTCTCCTGTAAACTTCCTGGGCGCTGAATGGCTGGTGGACGTGACTGGGCTGGTGCGGTACTCTCTGAGGGTGAAGGACACAAACATTGCCCAGCTGCAGGCTGGAACATTGCTGAGCGGCAGGGCTGCAGGTGTCACTACTGTACAGGTATTCAAAACATCAGTATATAGGCAGAAGAGCCTGTTACTCATATTAAGGAAAACACTTTGATGTACATGAATATTTGAAGCTGATTATTAAAAACTGTAAAAAATAAGAGTATAAGCTCATGGGAAATATACAGTGTCTGTGTCTGCCCCACAGGCTTACACTGAATTGAAATGGACAAACTGAAATGATAAAATTACCAATAATAAGAAGTCAAAGGAAACATAATAAGAAGTCTATCAAAACATTAAGCTTAAACAAACATTCATCAAAATCAGTGAACCCACCATTTCAAACTGAAGAGTGTCTATGATGAAACGACTAAGAGATAGATCTGCTTTAGAGGTGCCATACCTACAAAATATTATTTGTTTTTTATTATGTGTTTTTGACCCTCTGCCAGGTGATGTCTCCTCTTTCGGACTCAGTGCTAGCTGAGAGGATGGTGCGAGTGCTGGATGATAAAGTGAGCATCACAGAACTGGGTGTGCAGCTGGTCTCGGGCCTCTCACTGAACCTCCAGCTCAGTCCAGGCAGCAACAGGGCCATTGCTGCTACTGCCACTGCCCAAGACACCATGCACAGCCCAAAACAGGTCATTCATCAAGAACAAAAGAACCCTGTAGCCTGCTGGAGCAAAGGGGAGGGCTTATCTTTGGAGAATCTGGGCGTTATGATTTTACTGTATGAATGAACCTCTGCACACAACATGCACAACATGCTGAAGACTCAATAATATTCACAGATTAATAGAGTTCACACATTTGCTGGGGTACAATCATATTTTGTGAATAGAGTCAGGGAAAACATTAGATGCTCTAAATTCTTTTAGATGACATCTAATTCAGATTTCACGTTTTGGTAATATGGCCATTTGGTTGACCCAGTCAATATCAGGCTATTAGCTCTCAGCGAGGGGCTTCCGTTTACGTGATGGGCTGTGCAAGTGCAGCTCCACAGGCGATGCATAATGTATTTCATCTCAAAATATAGGACGGCCTGTGGCTGCAGTTGTTCTTGTTAGCCGGCAGCTCTGGGTGTTCATAGTACAGTTTGTTACATTGATTACTCTGCTCGTTGCCCTCTGGTGTTTTTTCAAATGGATTTTTTTACACATAGATATTGATCTTTATGGTTAGTGGAGCTCTGTGCCTGGGGTTTATAGGGCAGACATGTATTCAGACTACGAGTTAATTAATAAAAGATTAACATGTTAATTTCCTTGTACACAGCACTAATAAGATAGGGGCAGAGATAGACAGACACAGTGATGTTTGTCTTTTATTGAAAGGGATATTATTTGCAAGAGTTTTTGCACATACTGCATATAATTCATGACCAAATATATGTGGACACCATACCCTCACACGTATGTGCCTAATGAATATTTCATTTCAAACATTCAGCATTAATATGAAGTTGCATTCAACCTCAACCCCAACACCATGTTGGAAGCATATTAATGTGTAAAAATACTTTTTATGCTGTAAAATAAAAACTACACTTAAAAGTAACTAATATGCTGAGCCTAAACCACTAAAAACGGTCCATTATTCTGCCTCCAGAAGATTTCTATTGCCATTATACAGTCTTTTCCTGTCGTCGACCAAAATAAGATTCATGAGTTAGACTTCGAGATAGTAAGTCCAGTGGCAGAATGCTTGACACCATTCCCTTCGATGCTTGGCATTGCACATAGTGATCTTAGGCGTAAATGCTGCAACTTGACCATGGAATGAAGGTATTGTGCTAGTGCTCCTTTTAGAGGCAGTTTGGAACTTTAAAATAATTGATGCAACAGAGAAAACAGACTTGGCATTCCCATTCTTTATGTTTACATGGTCTACAGCTTCATGGCTGACCTGTCACGGCTCCCAGTGGCTTAAGTTTCACAACATTGGCTGGGGCAGATATAAAGGCTGAGATTTTATTAACCAACTTGTGGCAGAATGGCAAAATGAATATTTAACTTGAATTATTCTCCTACAGGTATTTAACAATTTTAAAATAAAAAATATAAATAGTACAAAACGATTATGAGATATCAAATAACAATATGAAGCAGTAAAATGATAACAGAATTAAGTTACAATAGAGTATAGGGATTGCACTACAGAGCTTTTGATTTGTACTAAACAAAGTGACATTGCAACATTTTGAGCATTGGAGAGCTTAAATCTACGTGGGAGCACTCAAAAGTATGATAGTGTAAAATTAAGCATTGCTGTTATATTACACAACAGTGTGTGTGCACGCAACAGTCTTTGGCTAGCATATATTTATTGAGCTATGCACATTTAGTAGTGTGTGGGACGTAAGATACTATGGTTATATGTTGAAAAACAGTGCAAATAATTAGTAATGTTTTTACAAATAAATAGGGTGCTGCTTTCATAGACAAACTGTCTAAATTAAGGGTAGTAATCCATTTCAGTGTGCCTCATTTGAAGCTCACTTTACTGAGCACTGGCATTCTTTTTAAACCCTTATACACTGTGATATGAATTTCTTTGTATTGCATCATAGGAGGCAGTGGTCGCCTGCTGGGTGAAGTTCAGCGATGGTTCTCAGGCTCCTCTTGACGTGTTTCATCCCAGTGGCTACACGCTCACCATCAGCTCATTGGATAAGAAGGTGGTGTCAGTGAGGAAGGTTCCGGGCTATGTTGTGGTGGCGGAGTCAGAGGGACAGGGCTTGTTGATCCGAGCTGAGCTGGCCATCTGTGAAGCCTGTCAGAAGTCCAAACGCAAGAGCAAGTTGGCTGTGGGTGCCGGCACTGCCAGAGTCAAATTTCTATCTGCAGAGCAGCCGGCAAGGGAGAATGGGAGGAAGCAGGCTGACACTCGAGGTGTGGCTGATTACGGCAGTGACACTGAGACAGTAGAGGGGGAACCCAAACTGAGCTTGACTGAAATCTTCAGAAACACAGTTCCTGGCATGCAAGAAAGTACCACAGGAGAAATCAATACAGCAACATCCAGACTGCAAGAGGCAATTGGAGCAGGTGTGTCCACCATCAGAGCAGTAAATGGCATGGGAAAAGCTGGAAAAAGACCTGCCATTGGCAAAGGGTTTGTTACAGTTGGCCCAGCACATGATTTAAAAAAGAACTATGGCAACCTGCTTGACGAGTCACTCCTCACTTCCCAAGGAGAAGAAACAAAAGAAGATCCAACCTTGGTGGAGAGTGACTTGATGCAGACATTTGGGATTTTCACAGACTTAGAGATCTGTATCTACTCACTGATAGGGGTCTCCTGCATGGCCATCCTAGCCATCCTAGCCAACTGTGCCACTCACAACACAAAGTCACGCAGTAAGAAATCTCCAGTGCCGTGTCAGGGCCTCAGTGAACACAAGCACCACTGGGTTCGCCTGGGCACAGCTGCAGAACAGAACAGGACTGTACCGATCGCAACCACACAGGTGTCAAGTGCTGCTGCAGAGATGCAAAGAAGCATGGAACTACAGAAACCCAAAGAAAGGCCCATAGTTACAGAGATGCCTGGAGCAATAGAGATGCCTTCAGTGCTGTGTGAAGAGAGGACGGCTACTCTGGGCAGAAGGAGCAACACCTTACCCCCTAGACCAGACTCAACGGCAGTTAGGTCAGCAACCCTACTACCAAAGCCAACACGGAGCGATCCGCTGCACTCTCCAACCAGCAAGAGGAACCAGGTCCAGTTCACCACCTTCACTACTCTTGACATCAAGCATTTGGCAGCGCTAAAGAGGAATGGCCTGGATTTCAACTGGCACGGCCAAGGAACAGGAGATGTTAATCAGACCACAGGTGCCAGTAGAGCAATACTAACCAGTCAGGGAAGCATGCAAAGTCAGGCTGGGTTAGCCAATCAGGGAGGCTTTTGTGGTCAGTTTGGGACATCCAGCCAGGGAAACCTAAGTAGTCAGTTTGTGTCAGCCAGTCAAGGAGGCTTGTGCCATCAGTTTCTGCCAGCCAATCAGAGAGAAATACGCTTTCAGTTAGGTGGATGCATTCAAGCTGGAGATTGCATTCCAGAGCAGTCTAGAGGAGTTCTCCCTGAAGCCCCATGGCCCATAGTTAAACCAGTAGCACAGGTTTAATGTGTGTGTGGCGGGGATGGGGTCGTATATAACTCCCATGTTTCCCCTATGTGTTTAAGTAAAACATATATAATTTTATAAATAAATAATGTATACATTTTAACTTGATTTTGAACATTTGTATAGAGAAATGTAGAGATAGATAAAACATATATTATTGCTGTTATTATTATTATTATTATTATTATTTATTTATTTATTTTTATTATTATTATTGTTATTATCCTTGACTTAGTGATTTTGAGCTCCTGATATATACTTAATGTTTAAGAGAATTCTTGAAATTGTTTATCAGAAGTTTTTTTTTATTACACCGCTATCCAACATTTTCTTAAAAGTAAAATGACTTTTGTTTTTCACAAAATCAAATAAACTGCACCTTCTCAAAACTTACATCTCTTTTTAATAAATTCAGATTATTAAAATAGACAATAAGTTTGGACCTTTGTACTTTTTGAAGAATAGTTCTCTTGTATTAGCCTTGTGTGTACTGATTGTGTCCTAGTGTAGAGGAGTTTATCTCTTCTGTGACCTGTTCCGAGACTCTCTGACAGCTGAGAGTGAAAGGGGAGAAATCTCCGCTGCACACATTTCTCCATTATTCTGATAGTGCTTGAATGCAGGGCTGGGAAAGACAGTTTGTGTCTTCCATTCAAGAGAAGTATTGATATTTTTTCCAAACCAAAGCTGTAGCATCACATCGTTAAATTGCATTTCGGTATGGTAGCCGAAAACTGCCATGGCTTAGACGTGCAAAGATAATCTGATGCTCTGAGGCTCCCGTGGATTTACCAGAGGAAGAAATGGCATCATCTCTATCATCTGCTCTGAGGAGATCTCCTGAGATGCTCAAAATAATCTATCCAAAAAGTATTTTCCCTGTTCGACTTTTACATGGAAAAGTGTTGTACTGTATCTTACAGTTCAGTAGATATTAAACTTGCCAAGGGTTACTACTTGAAAGTGCTACATAATTACATATTATTTTAATTACAAAACATTGTACTTTTACAACATGTTGCTAGTATGTTGTGCACCAAAACTTACAAAATATGTATCAGACATTCATCATAATTCCTGCATAATTATCTATTATAAACTGGATAAAAGCCTGTCACTGGTTTGGTGATTTCAACGTTTTGTCTTCAGTACCTTTAAATTAGGTAATTTCTTTAGCAACAATAATTGTAGGCTTTACTATGCACCTAATTTCCTAATGCCAGGACTTTTATATATTTTTTTCTATCAAAAACAATTAAGTAGTGTAAAAGTACAAATGTAAACTCAGTGTTGAAGCACTGAAGGTTCTCTGCAGCAGCTATCATCATCAGTGACCTCTTAATCTTCTGCATCAGATATTCTATTGACAGATTTAAGGGATTGAGGTCATTGTGTTTCTGGATTAATGTGCATTAGTTGAGCAGACCCCCCGCCCCCAACCACACACACTACGCTTCGCAATGTGGGCCAAAGGCAAAGAACCTTCTCTTGGTTTCACTCTGTGTATATGGCCAATATGCTTGTTAATACTTATTGTAATTATGAGTTCAGTGGGTCTCTGTAGTTTAAATCTTGCTTTAGTAGACCATTGAGAACACACACACACACACACACACAACCTTTCATCAACCTCTGTATATTTTCATACAGAATATACTTATAGGTTTGTATCCATATGAACTAAATCAGAGGCCTGAGAGAAAGAAGCATAATAAAGAGCGTAATAAAGGTCAAAATGAGAAAGAGATGCTGAAGGTACCTAAACTGATGGAGCTTTAAACCGGTGAGTAATAATGCAGTATCAGGAACACCGTCTTTCTTGCAGGCTCACAATGATGTTGAAATCAAGAAAACACATTTTGTGTTACTGCTAGTTTTAAGTCCACAATATGCAGCTGCAATTTTGTCAATAGCTGAACTAGAGAACATATGATTAACATGACTACCTCACCGGGTGGATGGATGATTCAGTCTAAATGCACACTCTGTGGGATGGTGTTTAATCATTTAATAGCCAGAGTGGATATGTACCTCAGATGTCCATATTTCAGTTCTTCCCAGTTAAAATGATCATGATATATATCCAAAACACAGATTTTCTACAAAAAACATTACAGATATCTCAAGCATAATTCTTCCTAGTACTTTCCCATTCGTGTCTATTGGGTTTTCACTGGTAGATTTTCAAAACAACATTCTACTTATCTACAATGAGCATTACAGATATCTGAAATACAGATTTTACTAGTCATAATTCTCATTTTGGATAACAAAAACTTAAAAAGACTCTTCTGATATCTATAAAGTAATTATGACTAGTTAAATGTGTACTGAAGATATCTGAAAATGTTTCCTGTACTTCAAATATTTGTAATGGTCATTGTAGATATGAAGAATGTCCTTTTTGGATATCTACCAGTGAAAACCCAAAAGACAGGAAAAGGGAAAATTATGTAATTTGTAATAGGAAGAATGAAGCCTGAGCTATTTGTTCATTGTAGATTACAAATTTAAGAAACTGTTTAAAATATGCTTATTGTATATTCTGACACAGCACACTTGAAATCCTAAGGTGCAGTACATTGTATTAGGCATTTACGATAAACATGATGACATATTGTTAGTCAAATGAGCTACATTTCTGAGATGTTCATATTTTGTTGCTCTTGGTACTTCTGCCCAGTCTGTGAGAATTTGTGATGATTAGATTAGTACTAGTGTAAATGGTGCAGGCTGCTGTATCTGAATACTTCATTTGCATGCTTACTCGGGTGCTTACTCTAGATCTAAGCACCGCCCCCTAAATGTATATAACCTACAATGTATCACTGTCCTAGTTGGACGACATTTTCAAGACTGCAGAGCTGAGCAGCGAGTATCTGAATAAAGAAATTCTGCTTCAAGATATCCAAAAACGTCTCCTGGTCTCTAAAAAGAAAATTCATATTTGTAATGTTTATATTTACTGGGAAGAACTGAATTACAGATATCTGACCTACATATGCAGTCTGGCTATTACATGTTAAAATGGCATATAATACATATTCAAATATCACAAATGAGAGCAGGTTCACCCTGAGCACGTGACGGATGTGAAAGGGTCTGAAGAAGCTGTGGAAAATATTCTGTAACTTGGGGTTAATCAGTTTAGTGTTGGGTCTGGGGAGGCATATACATGGAAGGATGCTTCTAAAGACCAGACAGTGACACCCTCACTGCCCTTATGTATTGGGATGAAATCACTGAATGCCTTTGTAAGTCACTACACTGATGCAGTGCATCCTTGGTTCCCCTTGTGGACAATAATGCCAGGTCTCATGTGATGAGAGTATGCAGGCAGATTCTGGAGGATGAAGGAATTGCTTCCATTGATTGGCCGCCATGCTTGCATGACCTAAATTGAACACCTCTGGTTCACCTGACGCACCCTAAGTGTACCTCAGACTGTCCAGGTGCACAGAGATGCACTTATCAATATCTGAAATGAAATCCCCCAGGACACCATTCGTCATCTCATTAGGACCATGCCCTGATGTTGTCAGGTATACATACAAGCACGTGGGGGCCATACAAATTAAAGCGCACCATTTTGTGTTGCTGCAGTGAAATTTTGGCAAGATAAACCAGCTTGGTGCATAATTTTTTACTTAGAATTTCCTTCTGTAGGTTGAAAATGTTCATATTCATCATATGAATGAAATTGTTCATATTCATCAGATCTGATTCATTAGATCTGAAGTTCCGTTCCCACACACCAGTCCCCACACGCTGCTCACCATCCCTAAACACTGCTCCCCGAGACCGTGCAGAATTAATGGCTGCCCGCGACTTCACTTGGTGAATGGATTTAAATGCAGAGGAGGAATTTTGTGCTATTCACACTGTGTGCAGTGGCACTGGGCTTAAAATTGTCTATAAGCTGGCTGGGTTGTGATAAAACTACGCTGGAGTCTCTGTGTAATTGTTATTATTATCTTTTGAGTGAGTTTTGTGGTTCCTGGCAGCTGGTCGTAGCGAACTCGACTTCTCCAACTCGACTTCTCAATGCTCAGTATGAATGGAATAGAAGCAGAATTTAAGCGTATATTGGTTTATACTGTAATTTTGCGGTACAGACAAGGTGTCTCCAAAAAAAATGGCGCCTCATAACTTTTCCTCTCCTCCACCGCTAATGAATCGTGTTATGAACCGAATCATGAGTCAAAAATTGTGAAACGAACTGAATCATGGGTTTGGTGTTTCGTTACAGCCCTAATATATATATATATATATATATATCTTTATTTTAAATATCACTGTTTAAACAGTAGCATAATATACATTTCTGTGATTTTACTTAAGTAAAGTTGCAGTAAAATTACAGCTTTTTTGTCTATAATATTGAAGTTTACAATAAACATAGTCAATATGCCTATTGATTAGTTCTTATGTTAGTTCTTAAGTAACAGAAATTTCATCAGAAGGGTTGGCAGCAAGTTTCTTTTTAAGCTTCAAAGGTTGTGCTAAACAAATCAAAACGTATGAAATACAGCAGCCGTGCCTTGGGCATTTTTTGCCACAGCCGAAACGCAAAAAGATGCATGAACAAAGGGATGCCACAGAGGCGAATGCGTCCCAGTTTTCATGGGCGTAGCAAGATGAAGGCCCTGCACTGCCCTGCCTGAGCGCAGTCACAAACATCAGTGGCTGTAAACATGCCTCGATGCGGACTCCCCACATCAGAGCCAGCTCTAGATCCACAAATGTGGAGCCTTTGAAGGAGAGCAAAGGGAGTAGGACTGAATGTAGCCTCTGAGGAGCAACAGCTCCACGAATTGTTAAGCCTACGAAGGTAAATGGCAAACATGGAGGAAAGAGAAAGAAATTGATTTTAAGAGGAAACAGTAAGACAGTATTGAATGTGAGGTTGTAAGAGCCGAGTAATGAACAACGGAACATGTCCTGAGAGAGAAGGAGGGGTCAGAGGAGACTACAGGGAAACAGACAAGGACAAGCACTCTCACAGTCTCTCTCATTCACTATCTGTTTGTCTCTTGGTCTCTTACTCTTTTAGTCAGAGAGTAGAACAAAGCTCGTTCTGAGAAGCTGATGTTCCTATTAGACCCTTTTGTTACTCACTAGGAAGCCTGGTAATGTTGCTTAGTAAGATAATAAATCTGTCTACTTTAGTGCTTGAACACTTTTCATTTATTTTACACTTCGTATGTGGAGGAGTAGAACTAACTTTACTCTCACTCTTTATTCATTCTGAAAATGTACATTATCTGTTTAGCCAGTTACTGACAACGACAGAGTCTATAAAGGGGAAAGGTGAGAGACCGGGACTGGCGCCAGCCAATCAATGGGCACATGTTCACTCATTTTTTATTTGTTATGTATCTCTTATATTAAAGTATGTCAGTGAAACATCTTATTTCCCTGAATATAATCCCCGGAGACCCTGCCTCTAATTCTTGGCCCTTGTTCTTGCTGTGCCAAGAGAGATCTTTGCCAACTACACCAAATTTGTCTGTGGCGACCTGGGGTAAAAGGCCAAGCAATCTCTCGGTCAAGCAATGAAATTACAGCAAGGCTGATTTTCAATACACATTTTAGTGAAGGATTTTTGTTCTTGACACGAAATGTTCTCACCCTGGTCTGAACCTCCCACCCCACACACCCATGGAAAACACAGCAGATATTTAAACACCCTACAGCCCACACTACAACCCACAGCAATCTATTTCATATATTCACTGCACACATTTCTGGTCAAAGAACACATACACAAACACTACTAGAACGAAATCCTCATCCAATAAATCATAAGTAAAATGGAAAAGGAAAAAAATAAAGAAAATAAACAAAAAACTAACTTAGAGGTCTTCTAAATCAAAATAAATGAAAACATAACTCACCCCCCCTGGCTGGCAGCGCCACAGTCCCTCATGCTCCTGGTACAGGGTTCCAAACACAATAACGTTTTTGTCCCCTTTGTTCTTCTTATACCAAGAGTTCCTCCCAGCTTGTTAGGGTAGCAACCATCCAGCCCACCAAACATTAACACATGCTGGGCCTTGTCCTTGGCATACTCCTATTATCCGACCTGGCAATGAGCCTCTAGGAGAAACACAGGCACAGAAACCTTAGCCCATTCTTCTCCACCCTCAGCTCAAGACTGGTTCACACACACTAGATAGCTTGTCCACTTCCCAGCTGGGGATCAAAGAAAATTTCTGTGCTGTCTCACTCGCTCCCTCAAACTGTCAGCCTCCTTTGCCTACTTCTCCTGTGCCACTAGCTGTCTCCACCCAGCAGCAGCCACCTGTCAGACACAAAAAAGAGACGCCGTGCTCGCCACGGCTTGGCTCGCATCCCTACCATCGCCAGCCCCAGAATCAGACACTGCTACCCTTGTCCTTTCACAGACACTAATATTGCGAGGCTGCTGTGTCCTAGTTGCTTGAGGGAGTCTTCTTGGCCAAGTTTTCCCCCAGAAGTATCCAGGAATCCATGCACCCTAAAGCATGGCCGCTACCAGGATGATAAAAGGCCCAAGTTCCAGGACCAAGTGCTATGTGGTGCTGCCAGACCAAATCCCCCATGAACACTTTTCCTTTCTAGGAGAGGTTCTGGACATTGCTCTTCCCATTCTAACCATATGCGGTGACAACTCACCATTGCTGTACTTGCAGGTCTTCTCACTCCCCCCACAAATGCTACCCACACTAGATAACACAAGATTATGCTAGTGTTCTTAACCAAGCTTATGGCATAGCTTGAAGTTGAACACAACCAACTGTCCAGCCCCAAAACTTCACTGCATCCAGCTTAGCAGCCTTCAAGAGCAACAAGGGGTGGTGGTCTGTGGAGATCACAAACTTAACTTCCCACAAATAGTTTTTGAACTTTTCCACCACTGCCCACTTGAGGGCCAATGTCTCCAGCTAGAACACACTTTAGTTCTGATCATTTTTTCAGCCTTATACAAGCTCCTTGCAGTTGGGCCAACACAAAAAAAGCTCATTTCCATATACAGGCAGAATGGCAGATTGTAGTCCACATAAGCCAGCACTGGGCCTGCTCTAGTTCCTCTAATGCCTTCTGGCAATGGCTCATCCAGTCCACCTTCTGACACCTCTGGAAGGTGGCATGGGCATTACATAAGCCAAAGGGCATACATTCAAATTGTTATAGGCCTAGGGTGGCTGCAAATGTGGTGTTATCCTTGTCCTCTGGGTGGAGAACCACATGCCAGTAGCCACTTGCCAGGTCCAGAGTACAGTATCATGTGTCTCTTTTCAGCCCCGTGAGAGAATCTTCGATGCATGGAAGGAGGAATGCATCTTCGTGGGTTGCTGTATTCAGTTTTCTGTAGTCCATGCAAAACCATGCTGTCCTTCTTCACCAGGATGACTGGGACCATCCAGGGGCTGGGGCTTTCCATCACCACACCTCCTTCTAACATGGACTACAGGAGGCCCCTCAGTGCAGGCTACAAGCTCAGGTGTACCCGGTGGTAATGGTCTTAGGTGGTACACCACATCTGTCTACCCATAGTCCTCCTCATCTCAGGCAAAACCCCCCTTCAGCGACCCAGCAGTTCCTTTAGTTCCTATGGGCCACAATTCCACCCACACACCACTCTTGCTGGATACTAAGGTAGTCTTACGTGCAGGGACACGCAGCCCATACAATTTCTTCACTTTCTTCTTGCTCCATCCTGAGGCCAGCTGCTTGTTCCTCAGGGACCTGCCAAGGCACCACCTAGAGGCACCAACAAAGTGACAATGCCTGATCCCATGCTTGTAAATCACTCCTTGGAAGAGCTGTCTTCACACTTGGTAGCAGCCCCTCACTTGCAAAACCTCCCAACAGTGTTCATTTCCAGAATTTACTCACAGTTTTGGGGGCACCAAGGTTAAGGATGCCACAGAGATCCCATGGCTGACCCAGAAGACAGGCGGAAATTCCAGTATGTGGGCTATGCAGTGATGGACTGTATGGTCGCCGGGGTAAAGGATTTTTGTTCTTCACACATGTAAGGGTCCTAGTTGCTTGAGGAAGTATTCTTGATCAAGCTTTCCCCCAAAATTCCCCAGGAATACATGCACCCTGAATCATGGCTGCCACCATGCTGATAAAGTCCCCAAGTCCCTCCCAGGTCCAAGTGGTCACTGGCACTGTCAGAAAAAAAATACACCCCCCCCCCCCACGCCCCCCAAAAATAACATACAACGTAAACACACACACACACAATGGAAAACGCATTCTTACCCCTTGGGACACAACATACAGAAATTCACAGAGCTAGCTTTCACAAGAGGAACACTTGAAAAGTACAAAACTAAAATCTCATGGGAAGATTTTTAGTAAAAGCAAAGAGCAAACTTTCAATTTGTCTTTTAATTAGTCGAGCTCACTTGGGTGATTCATGTGGCTGTTTGTCTGCGGAGTGTAGAGAACTGTGTTCTCTATAGGAAGCTTTTAGAAGCTTTGGGGGTCATGATGGAAGCAGGGGCGGAGCTTGGGAGTTGCTTTGGGGACTGAAGCCCCGAATCTCACTTCAAAAGCCCGAATCTTTTTTAGCTTTTAAAAAATATGACATCCCTGACAATATATGCTGCCTATGAAATACATTAAAACGGGGGGCACAAACCCCCGTTTCCCTCATTCTTAAAATGCTGTTATTTAAACGGGCTGAAACTGATACATTGTTTACTCAATATTCTAAACACTAACTGTGCTGCCCTCACGACACGTAACTCTGTTTGGCTAGACAGCCAGCGAACAAAACAAAAGAGATCTCCACACAAGGCTTGCTTTTCTTGTTTTTACTGAAGATTTCT
>JBBKCR010000022.1:7771769-7794395 GCA_037577295.1 Ladigesia roloffi | reverse complement strand
GTTAGACTGCAAAGAGTTGCTGCTATGATAATTCCTCCCCTCATACAAAACATATAACCAGCATTGTTTAAATGTCATAAATCTGTTTTCAAAATGTAATTATCTCTCATTTTAGTTTATTTGAAAGTGTTATATTACTTTATAATAATGTTAGGCTACTTCACGTTAAACAGTGATCCAGGCAGCACGTCTTGAAAATCCAAGAAAATATAAAAAATATGTTGGACATATTCTTTTCTTTATTCAAATTTTATTAATGTTGATGTAGATAACACATTTAAAAAGATCTCATAACTGATTTAGGATTTGCCATGTCTACCCTAAAGTGAATTAGAAAGCAGGAAATTGCATCTAAGAAATCCCAAATTTTCTGGGGGAGGACCCCCACACCCCCCTCTGGGCTAAGCCCCAGATGCTCACTATGTCTGGCTCCGCCTCTGGTTGGAAGTAGCAGTCTCATCATGTGAATCACAAGCTGGATACCAATCATAAAATTAAAAAACAAGTCCCTGCTGTCAGTAGCTTTTGCAGAAAACCCACATGGACAGTGGATGTGCTTGGCTTCCTTCGTTGTGCCACATTATGCTGTCTTGCCATTTTAAAAATAGCTCTTAAAACATTCCATTTGAACTATGTAAAAGGAAATCTCAGCAAGAATGTTAGTTTCAAAATGAGAACATACAGTTGTAAGGTGTAAAATACAATTAGATTCACCTAGATATATTTAACGAGAGTGTGCATCTTTCTAAAATATTATTAATATTAGTGAAACTCCAGCTTTTTTAGATTTGACATTAGAGCAAAGGTGGAAGCCTGGAGGATTAAGGCAGGAGATTTCAGCAGTGCATCATAGGAAGCAGAATGACAAAGAAATTAATGAACTGGAGATTGAAGGACTCTTTCTGACGTGCTCGAAATTGTTTCTCTTGAACATTTGGACAAATTGTCTGCTTTAGTCGGCACAATTTATTTGGAGCCCATCTCCTATTTCACGACTGCCAAGTGGGGCTAGTGTTCTTTATCCCTTTGGTCTATGACAGCCTGCTATTTCTCTCCTCACTCTATAGCTGCTGTCACCCTGATGGAGGCCCACAGCTGCCTCTTCCACCCACTGCTGCAGCAAACATCGCACAAAGCTTGTCTCAGGCTGCTACAATTTTACTGGCTTTTTCAGAGTCTCACACACATACTGCTTAAAAACAAAAGCAATTACTTGTATAAAACACAGGATGAAGAAAAAAATAAAGTAAGAAAGAAAGCGAGGAAGAGAGAAAGAAAAGAAAAGAAAGAAAGAGAAAAAAGAAGTGAAAAATGAAAGAACATTTGTGCAAGTTGTGTAGGAGAATAAAATAGGATAGAAAGGGATGGAAAAAAAACAAGGAAAAAAGAAAGACAAAGAATGAATGACAAGCAAGAAAGGACATCACTTCAGGGTAAATGGTGTAGGGGGCTGCTAAAAAAAACACAATTATAGGAGATAAGTTTAAATTCTCTGCTGAGATGTTTCCTTTTGACCTTTCACTAACCTCATAACAATAATCCCTGTCCAACAAATCTTTTAATCTGCTTTAATCATAATAAAGGCTACTCCTTCCCTGATAAAAAATACCTATAATTGAAGCCTGAGTGAGTATCATTCTTCTCTCTTGGTAAGTTCAGAGGATTCATGAGAGGGAAATGACGATGTGACTATGCAGATCAGGCACGGTATTAAAGAGCTGTCACATGAAACGGGCTCTCATGCTGTGTGAGGATGTTTGTGACAGCAGGAGGCCTGCTGAGGAGGGGCTGTGAGGTTTAGGTGTTGACAGGATTCACTGTGTTGACATGAGCACTCATAAAGAATTCAGCTCTTTCAACTCCTGTCACAAACGTGTATGGCTTTGTGTCTGAACACTTAAACTGACATTAAATATGAGGTGACAGCCAATCTATCACTTGAGTTACATTACTCCACAATTTTCTTTTACTGTGGGATCTTATTTCTGCACATTTTCTCAACAGTTAGTGAAAAGTCCTATTGGGTTGACCTATATCTGTAGTGCTCTAGCTTGAGGTTGATCATGTCCCATATGGTGGAGACTATTATCAGTGTGTAAAATGGAGATGGTGATTTATCCCCTGTCTCATGTGATACATCCATTCACTAATAGTTTCCATTAGGGCTATTTCCCCACCATATGAAATATGATTCTGTTCTCAGGCCTTTTCTCACTTCTTTTATGGCTTAAGATATACCAGTGGCAGCAGTTTGAGGCCCTGGGCCCAGTGCTGAAATGACTGAATCAATGTTTTTCTTCTGTATGCTTCCAAAAGATATTTTAACCAGTCAAACGTTCAGTGAGCCTTGACTCTCATGGCAGTAGTCCATCACTGATCATCTCTCAGCCATCAGCACAACTATCTCCTTCGGGCTGCTAAGAGATTATTTGTTCTGCTACAGTGCAGATCTGTTTCTTAAACCGATGGAGCCCTCAGTGGTGATCAGTGAAATCCCAGAGACACACAAGTGGAACAGTAAGAGTTAGGTGTTTTGTTGCAGCTTCTTATGAAAACACTTCACAATAAAGTATCAGGATCCTATTCTCTCTCCATTTTCTGTTTGTGGTTTGGTCAAACATCATGTCAGCCAGGACATCTCTAAAAAGTAGGTGACAGGCAAAAAATGCTTGGATGAAATATACTTCTGTCCATGTATGTCACAGTGCTAGAAACCATAATATGTGATTACCTAAAAGCATACTTAATGTTAGTGTGTTATGACATAGGCATGCAGTTCACAGAATGCTCACAGGGGACTTTATATAGCACCTCAGCTTTAGAGCAAAACTAAAGAATTTTTGGTCTTGTTTTGGCTAATCGGCCAAAGTTAAATTACAAAGTAAATATTTTGAACTACAAAGCAGAAAAGCATTAGAATGTGCAAAGTAAATGTAAAATCAAAAATGTAAAATAGACCATCCAACATAAACAAACAAACATCTAAAATATAGATCCAGAGAACAGTAGCATAATCAATGTTCATTGCAAGCAGAATATCAATTTGATGTGTAGTTTTCTTAGATTTTTCTCTGTAGGGCCAGGCAATTATTATATTTTTATATTTTATCCATTTTTCCTGCAACATAACTCTCTGTCTGTCACATCTGTGGTATTCAGTTAATTACAGCAAATAGCAATTTTGACACATTTCTCCATGCTGAGCCATTTCAGTATCTCCCTTATGGCTTTTATTGTCTAATGTCTCACCTGTTTATATACCAGATGGTGCTCTTCATTTCCGGGACCTGGTAGCGGCCACATTACTGGAGTTTTATCACAGTAACCCCCCTCCGGAGCCATCAATATATGGACCAGAATGGGAGGACACCTGGGGAGGGGCAGGGTCCAGGGTGTGCATGGAAAAATGGATGACAGACTAGAGATGGAAAATATGAAAAACTGGATGGATGTGCAGGTTGGCAGACAGCTGGAACCAGTAGGTGACAGAGTTAAACCTGTGGGCTATTTGGTGTGGTCCAGTGGACCTTGGGGTGAGCTTGCGTGATTCATTTTTGAGACAGAGGTTGTTGGTGTCTACCCAGTTCCAACTCAGTATAATCATCCATGAGCGTGCCAGCGCAATGTTGTTTAACGACTATTAGCCCAGAGGAGAACAGCTCAGGCTTGCATCCAGAGCCACTGGCACTAGCAGACCAATTGTTGTGCTGATGGTATATTAACATCTGGTACTTAGATACACAATGGTGAGAATAGTAGTATTCTGCCAGTAGTATCACTGGCAGAACAGTGATAAAATCACCAGCTTTCCATGACCACGTGCACCAGGGAAAAAGGTTGACCTTCCTGTAGGATTGTTAAAAGACTTTACCCTGGCACACAATGAGCTTCCGGTCTGGGCGGGGTGTCTGCCAGAAGGAGGTCCATAGACTGCGTCTGGTGGATGTGGTGCTTCCAGCGAAAATGGGTCATGAGGAAAGGCTGGGATAGGACAGGTGGCCAGTTCAGGAAGCATTAATTTTGTTCTGAAGCAATAGGGTTTATAATAGGCCTTGATATTTATAAATACGGAGTGGTAAGACATTTGGAACTATACAAAGAACTGTACCCACCATGCCTGTTGAGGATTTAACCATTTGGTTTGTTGGATGGGCACACATGATGGCCAACAGCTTATGATACCCTACACCATAGTGCTGCCCAGTGCCCGGCTGGACGACGATGGGAGCTGAGGCTAACAGGTTGCAAAGTTTTCTGAAAGGTTTGAGTGGGTTCTGAAGTGAGAGAAAATAGTTGGTTTGATGGACAAGTTAGAGCGGTCAGAGTTGTCACAACTGTGCCTTAGATCGATAGAAATAAAAATAACCCAGACTGCATTTGTGCTGCTCAAGTGTCTTGGGTTGGGGCCAATGGTGCACTGACCACAGTTTCTGGGGTTCCACTACCACACTCTGGGAAGAGATGACAAAACCAAAGAATGTGGTGGAGCGTTGGTGGAAAGCGCAACTGACAGAACGGTTGGGGGCAATTTTCCAACTGACAGAACAGTTGGTGGCAATTTTCCAACTGACAGAACAGTTGGTGGCAGTTTTCCTACTGACAGAACAGTTGGTGGCAGTTTTCCAACAGACAGAACAGTTGGTGGCAGTTTTCCAACTGACAGAACAGTTGGTAAGTAAACAATCTCTTTAAGATCACACACATGTCCTGGATATGCTCTGACAAAGCAGTTAGTTTGATGAGTATATCGTGCATAAACTGTCTACCCGTAATACAGCTGTGGCCCACTCTGCTGCCTGACTGGTGAGGAAGGAGACGACAAGTGTGATCTTCGAATGATCAGTTGAATACCGAGATGCTTGAAACCCAAAAACAAGATTTATGTTACCAAGAATCCGTCCCACTTCACCATTACACTTGTCTGGTATTATTTGTGGCTCCTGAGGACATGAGGGATGAGGAGTGGTTTGGGCCGCACGTAGTGGTTTATCCCCCCCTACCCTCTCTCTCTGTTTCTCTCTCTCTCTCTCTCTCTCTCTCTGTCTCTCTTTCTCAGCCTTTGTGCTTACTTAATTTTTTCCTGTTTTTTTTTAACCATCTCTAAGGAAGTCCAATAGGGAGATCGATTATGCAGAAGCTCAAGCATCTCTTATTCCTTCAGTATTCTTCGCTCTAATCAATTAACAAGGTGGCAAAATGGACGCAACTGGCAAAGCAGCATGGAAGCAATTGACAGTCCGCTGCCCAATTACTCTGTCTGTGGAGGCAGTCTGGCAGACTGCTCCATGCACGCACTTAGATATGTGGAACTAGTAGAATTATGTGGAGCTGAAGGACTATAATTGTACTGCCGATAAATCTTATGAAGTCTGACAAAATAGCAGCGATTTTGCTTGAGCTGGGTGAACACTTTAAAGCACTGATCCGACTCAACGACGCCTCTGAAAAATCCTTTCACAACCATAATTAAACATTTCTGAGTGCTGTTGTTTTAGCTGTGCTTGTGTATAGTGTTGTGAGAAATTTGAAACAGGTCATGTTTGTAATGAAAGTCAAGAAAATATCCAGAAATATCTATGAAAAAATCTATGCAGAGTCTCAATTATGCAAAACAAATCATCTGCACAAAAAGATCTGGCTGGTGTGAGAAATTAATGGCACATTGTGCAGTGTTGCTAAATATAATCTAAATGGAATGGTCATTAGAATTTGGCCTTATCTGTGATCTTATTGCAAATGTTAATGTCTGAATTGTGCAACACAAGAAAGCAATACTCGGAGATATTTTGTAATAAAATCACCAATTAGTGCTAAGAGAGAACATTGCAAACATAAGAAAGGAACAGTCAAGCTTCAGCACTGGGATTTTATTGGGACAAAATAAATAGAATTAGTCTAATTAGTCTAACATACATCAAAATCAATTATTATCAATTATTCAGGTTTTGAAATCTGGCTTACACTCACATTATTAAAAATCAGCGATTAGATCTTATGATGATGGCTAGTATCATTAAATCTTTGCCATAAGGAATATTACTAAAAATTTTAAGTAAATACTGAAGGGATAATAAAACATATGCATGGGCCACATTTAATGTTTCACTTAATGTTTTCTTAATTGTAAAATATACCCATAATAATTGTAGAATATATACATAATAATTATGCAGATGGATGTCATATAAGTTTGTTCCATGTAGAAATGTGATCATTCAGAATGTCAGAACAGTTTATCATTAAACATGGGTGTCGGTAAGTTGCAGATGTTCTGTCCTTTCGAATACTCCTGGGAAATATCCAAGGGTGCTTATAGACCAAATAAAGAAAAAGATTGACCAAGCATGCTAGCATGGATACCAAAGATGTAAGTCAGCAGGCTTCAACTAACATAATTAGATTTATTACTGACGCTCACCATATTTCATATGCCTGTCATTCTGACCTGATGCCAGAAATAAAGCCTCATGAATTGTAGGAATTATTTGACTGAAAAAAAGGATGACCCATTACCGGCTATTGTTTCATCATGAGGAAAAATCTATTCAAGGAAAATTTGGGAAACAAATTCTAAAAAACATTACAAAGTGGGATATTAGCCACAGCCCGTACTAAGGAGTGAGAAGACCCATGGAGTTTAGAAATGTTTGGATGTAGACAGTGAACAGTATAATTTAATATATTTTGCTCACACTGCATTATTTGAAATAAGTTCAATAAGTTCATACTATTCTTACACAACACCTCATTCAAACGAGGATCACACTTTTCAGATTATGACAAACATTGAGTCATTGGAATACACCTGAGACATATAGGTAATCATAATATTATTATAATTCAAAATGCTTGTTGCTATTCTTGAAATGTTGCAATAAGAATGAGAACCCAGGCTGTTGCTCACTAGAACTAATTATATCAGCAGTGTCTGTTGCCTTATTTAGAATTCAGGAACCAGATTAGATTATTTACAGAACTATCTTTGCCACAATGTTCTTTAATGTAATTGAGACACAGCAGAAAATTAAAGCTTTGGCAACACGCTTAAGCTAGCTGTGGCACTAAAGAATGTAAAGAAACATGTTAACTAAAAAAAGGAAACATATTGCTGTGTTTTATTCTACAATAGCACCACAGACACTCTAAAATCAGAGGAGATCCTGGGGTCTGTTTGGGCCCCAAGCAAAAATTCACTGCCCTCCCCCCAACCATAGTTTAAAGTGTCAGCTCTCATTTGCCATCTAGTGGCTCGGGGGCCCCAAGCAGCTGCCTGCCCTGCCTGCTAACAAGATGCGCCTTTGTCTACAACGGCATTGTCATTGCTGTGCTGAGCATTATGCACCACCTGAATAATATCAACAGGTTTTTGGTGGTCAGAATCTAACCAGCATTGAATGGTGAATATGAGATTAAGTGTGTATTCACAAAACACAGTCTGGTCATTTAAGGTACTTTGAATAAAGTTGCCAATGAATGTAAACAGGAAAAGTGTGTTTCTATTAAAGTAACTAGTAAGTGGAAGTACAAAGCAGATGCATCTCCATGCATCTGTCTATCCTTTATTCACACCACCTCTGGATTCTTAAGCTGAATCAGCACACACAGACATTCCAGCAAGAACTCAACTAATCCAGAATACATAGTAACTGAGTTATTTTCCACTGTCAGTGTCGGACAGGAAGCACATAAATAAATGGCATCATCTACACACACACACACACACACTCACATACACACACACACACACACACACACACAGGTTGTCAAACCTCAGATGTATGTTTACAAATTAGCTGCATTGTGAGGGTTAATACTTTGAGAGTCTAACCAAATACATGTGACATCTGAGTGGTGCCTGAGGAATCTATTTGCATAAAAAGATTTGTTAGTGCTGTAAATTGGATTGAGTAAAAAGTCTCCATGTTGTCAAGTTATCATTCTGCGTTTCTCGTGCTGGTGCAGTTTGAAGGGAATTTAGTAAATTAGTTCAGTTCTTAGCATTTCCACTGCCTGTTTCCTTAGAAACTCATTGTGGGTTGAGCGTTTGTCCCATGGAGGCACAAATAATGCAGAACCCTCCACACAGCAGTAGCAGGCTGTTTTAGGTGGCGTTCACTGAGGGTTCATTTATACTCCAAGTCTCTTCACAGTTCTGAAAAGCCGGATTAGCTCTGACCCATTGAGTTGTGCAGGACTGGGAGCCCTTCTGCCCTCTCTAATCCACTTCCATGGCAGTGCTTTCCATCACAGCTGGTTCACCACACACCTCCCAAAGGTCATGCCAGCTTGAAACCTCTCAATGAACAAAAACAGAGAGCCTTACCTAATGCCCTAAGTAATGCCTAAGTTTACTGTTTGAAGACTCTAATAAAATAACATTGAAAACGTGTGACATTTCCTAAACTGGATAAATTCAAAGTAAGATTCACTATGAAACACAATGTACTTAAAATATGCTTAACTCTACCTTAATTTAGCCCTGAAAATATGCCAAACACATTAATTTGAATTAAGTGCCCATTCATTTGTGAACTGTTCCCTTAATTTTACCTTAAATGTTATTTAAGGTATGAATGTGAAACCCCTTAATCCTAAACATATGGCATTTTCCTCATGAGGCTCAGTTATTTAAGGGGCAAATTTAAAAAATAAGGGAAAAATTCAGTAGTTTTACCCTTTAATCTGTGCACTTTTCCACTTAATTTTCCTTACTTTCCTGGAGGTAAAAATTAAGGTTATATTAAGAGGTCAAATTAAGGGGTTTGGTTTCGTAGTGATTGCTTTGGCCTCCAAATGCCAAAAGCAAACATTTGGAATAATTTATCAGAGGAAGACCCCAACTAATATCTGAGAAAGAAAAAAAGAAACAAATAAACAAAAGGAAAAAAAGTGAAAGAGGAAATGATATCTGAATCTTTCATGTGGTCCTGTGCAACAGCAGAGCTGTGGTCAGAAAGGGGTGTTTAGTGTGTGTGCTCTGTGGAGTTGACCTTCTGTACCTGTTTCATGCTTCACAGCCCAGCAGTATGCATGCCTTAGACACATTAACATTCTCTGTATGGAAACAGCTCCAGCACACTCCACCACTATCATTCAACACAGGTGCTCTTTGTTTCCAAACCCTCTGCAGCAGACCGACAGAGGTGAAGTCAGCCTAACTTTATGTGATGGAGCCTCAAAACCTCCAATTTCTGCTTCTCCATTCCATTTTTTTGACAGAAAAAGTTTATGTACCACTTTTAGTTTTTTTTTTTGCAATATCATGAAGGAAAACTGATATCATGAAGGAAACTGATATTGAGAATTTGTCCCCATACCTGAACAAATTTCATTTCAACAAAGAAATTCTAGGAATATATGTTTGGAGTTGCCACATAAGGTTGAGTCTGTAGTTTAAAATATTTCACTTCCAGTATTGAACATATAGACGTGTTCAGGGTTGTGCACAGGCCATTTGAGGGGCCATTTTATTTGTCCTGTGTTTGAGAATTGTTTTTGCACTCTCTCTTATTTAGTTGTGTAAGATGTTCATTTTCTTTTTTTCTTTGCTTTGCATACATGCACATTACATTCTGCATGATAAAATATATAGAATGCACAGTGACCTGATGATTTTTTAATTGAATACAACATTTTTACAGTAGTAAACCATGTTTTTCTATGTTTATACATGTGAAGACGAGCGGGGAGTATACTAGATTGTTTTTTTTAATCTAGCAGGCAAACACATGCAAAATATAATAGAATCATAAAATGTAACCTATGCTATGTGACCATAGGCTATATAGTTTAATAAAATGTTAATAATTTACATCATTTAATTTACATGCATCAGCACATTCAGCAGACAGCCATATAATCAAAATAGGAAATTCTCATAATATATTTACCTAGCTAACAAGGATCACTCTGATTCTTTGTGTCAAGCTGAAACGCAGTTACACCGCGGGTTTATACACCGCGGGTATTTGACCAGCGAATGTGTGCAATTTGTTTATCATTAAAACGACGGTGTGGTGATGCATTATATGAACCTTTATAGACATACTGGTGTTGCAATTATTCAAACAACAATATATTTTACAGTTACAAGACGAAGACGTTCATATGCTTCTGCTCTAGGGGGCGGAGTTGTGAAGTTTGACTGACAGTTTGAGCGGTTCTATGATATACACTTTCAAATGCCTTTACTTGGTTAAATATTTTTAAAAAAGACAAACAGACGTAAAGGGTTACCAATTGCATTTATTTATAAAAAACTCCCCCAAAAAAGGGCACTTCCGAGTTTAGTTACAAAAAGGCATGTGCTCTGCACATGTTGAACCCTACCTGTGCACATGCCTGGATGTGTTTTTTAACATACAAAGCAGTTTGGAATTTAGATGATGTTACCATGATAAAAAATAAATAAATGCACTGTAAATCCTATCCTACCAATGTGACTTTTCACATACAGATAAAATATCTCTCATTATTAAAAATCACAACGTCCTGAATTAGCATATTTTGACCAAAAAATGCTAAGTTATTAAAATCCATTGTTAGTGGATTAAACTTAGACCTTCAAATCATTTGCCAACCACACGTCATTGTTAACAAATGAAATTGGTTAGCAGAAAATGTATTGCTTGTTTATTATTTATTTAGCATTTAATTTCACTGAGCATTTTATTGTATTGTATTTTGTGGCAAAATCCCATGGAAAATGTTTCACTATAGTTACAGTGTGAAATTTAAAAGCAACAGTGATAAGGAGGTAAACATATTTGCAAATAACTCATTCTTTTATCATATTTTCTGAAATATCCACCTCTTTTGTTTAAGGCCTGTTTCCTAGATACAGATTAAAGAAAGTCCTATACTCAACAGGATTTTCAGGGCAGAATCCCTGTGGGCTGTGTAATTTTGCCCATGACTAGGCTTAATCTACCTCTGGAAACCTTGTCCTTAAAGTCTTAAAATACATTGAATCCTGTTCAAGTTTCAAGCCAAGCCATCCTATCTAGCCCCTTAAATAGGAGCCTTTGCATACAAATCTAAAATCAAGGACCACAGCATGTCTTCCGACATAAACAGTGAATCAAAGTGATCCAAAGTGCTTTTCTTTCGTGATCAGGTACCATGTTTGCCCAGTCCAGTAGAAAATGGCATCCTTGCTGAGCCCAGTGGGGAAGAAGAAAAACAAAAGCAGCACATTCATTTTCTCCAGCCTGCCTTTGTTGAAAATCCACTCACGCAGAAGCGCTTCGTCTCCAGTTAAGGGACCGTCTGCCATTTCTCACCTTGTCTGACTCTGCTGGTAATTGTGTTCTGTTTATTTCATCCCTTAGTTGTTGCTGACGCCTCCACCACCCTCACTCTAGACTGGTCGCATCTGTATTTTGATTATGTTTATGATGGTTCATTTCCCCCATGCTTAAAAGAGATAAACACCAATGCTCTGTGGTTCTCTCAGGCAGTCGACTCATGGGGCTGCCATTGAATATAGTTTTGGTAATAAGAGCTGACACTAGGCTTGGGCGGTATCCAAGTTTTGATACCGTCATACCTCCTCCCTATTTTACCTCGGTATAAGGTATTACCGTGAATAACAAAAATTGTGATGTATGTTCACGTGAATGTTCACGTGCATGGTTAGCCAAACTCCTGGTCTGCTTCTCTTTCGGTCGTCGGCTTCTGTGTTCTCAGCCTCCGAGCACATGAACACATGGTCCATTGGTGCTGCTCCAGCCTCCACAACCCGTTCCTTTACTGGGGGAGAGCAGTTTCAGCCCCGCACACACAGGTGCCGCCATATTTTTAAATCCAAATCCCGCCCCTAACCCTCGCCGATTGGTCAATACCACACAGAGTTAATGCAGGCTTCTCATGCCATTTGTGGGCCGGAAAGTCATTCGGCTTGCCAACGGACGGAGTGTTTTTACGACGGTATAATGGTATTGAACTGATACCTTTGTTATTTTTAGATCGTGCTGTATTATCGCCCAAGCCTAGCTGACATCACAGCTTTTCAAAATCATAACAAACTGTACAAAAAAAATTCTAGTATAAACAGCTAGCATTTCATATTGTTCATTACTTATATGTAGGACTACATCCCTCAACTGTGTTTGTGTGAAATTTTCTTGGTGTATAATTGTTAAATGTTAAATCAAAATCTAAATGTTAAATGTAAATCGAAATATAAATCTAAATGTTAAATGTTAAATCTAAACATTAAATATAAATATAATAGTTAAATGTCAAAACAAAATGTTAAATCTAAATCTTTTTTTTTTATCTTATTCAAAATTAAGTGTCTTAATCAATCTTAATCAAATTCTAAATGTTAAATATTAAATGTAAATCTAAATTTTAAATGTAAAGATTTAGATTGAACATTTAGGTGTAATATGTATTATTTAGATTTAAGCTTTAACATTTAGATTTTAGATTTAAATTTAGGTTTAGATTTAACATTTAAATTTAAGATTTAACGTTTAGATTTATGATTTAACATTTAGATTTAGATTTAAAATTTAGATAAAGTTTTAAAATTTTATATTTAACATTTTGATTAATATTTAATATTTAGTTTTTATGTTTAACATTTAAATGTAAGATTCAACATTTAGATTTAATATTTAGATTTACATTTACATTTAACGTTTAAATTGAACATGTAACACTTAGATTGAACAATTATGCATCAAGAACATGTACCAAAACATAACACTATTTACACATTTAGCTCGTTTTAATACATTTAGCTCTAAATGTATAACAATTGTTTGAACATTGCACTAAATGATGAAAAAATGACACCTCTAAAATTGTGAGCCTGTTTTTGCAAATGGGATCCCATACAATCAATGTTGGTGGAGGATTAAAAACATGTCAAAACCATAATAAATTATATTGCCCAGGAAACAGTAAACAGGGCAGTTGGTTTATTATGTTTATCTGAGTTTTTGTCTGCATTGTTTCTCTTTCTCTCCCTGTGCTCCAAACAGACATGAATAAGTAATACATGAGTTTCAAGGAGCTTGGGTTACCGCGATGGAACGAAGGACTAAATGCATAGGTGAATGGGAACTTGAGATGTGATTTCAGCCCTTGGGCAAATTGACTGAGAGACTTTTGTGTTGTTCAAGCAGAGTGAAGGTCCTCTAACAGTTAAGAACTTCAAAGAAACCTTATATGAGAACGTGTGTGCCTTCACAGCAGAGTAACTTTTGAGATTTTCATTAAAGGCTTTGACTTTCTGCTTTACCCAACAGCCTGTGTGTGTGTCCTTTCCTTATCAGCAGCCATGTGAACTTCAACAACAAATAGTTTGGTATGTTTGTCTGTTTTCTTATTTTTATTAAAGTGAAATGTGTTCCTCTTTTACAGTGTGTGCTTTGTTGTTATTTTGGACCATTTCCATGCCCACACTGTGTGATGAAAAAAAGCAGAAGGGAGGGAAAAAAAAATCCCAGGATATAGGGATTGGCACACAAATCCGCTGCTAGACTTAAAAAGATAAAACTTTGTTGGGGTGAGGCTGGGACTTCCCTGATGCTGCATGGATGCTGTAGTGGATTAGGAGAAATGTGTATGTGCTTATAGAGCCAGCAGGGTGCCAGGGTGACCTGTGTATCTGGCCTGCACTCAGCTCAAGGTTAATGGATGGAGGTGAGGAAGAGGCTGGGTTAGAGCTCTTGCCTTAAGAATTTTATGAACAGTAAACACCACGGAGCTCTGCAAATCCTCCTTTCTCCCCATAGCCATTCTTACAGACTCTCTACTGCACTGCAGATGCTTGTGCATCTGTGTGGATCAGAAATTTTCAGGACAAAAATACCCAGACTTTGTTAGAAAACAATATTTCAAAATGGAAAAGGCAAACCAGTGCACCGTAGAAGAATATTTTCTGTATAATATGCAAGAAAACAACCTAGAATAAAATGAAAGACTTACTCAATAATTTTATAAACAGTAAGAGGTATATAACTACAAGTACTCAATAGTCAAGTCAATAGTTAGGTAGTTTTATTGTCACTCTGGCCATTTACACAGTGCACATTGAAACAAAAAAAATGGTGCAACACAATAACAAAGAGAATATAAAAATAAAAAAATAAATGCTGACAGAGTAAAATAAAGAGAGTTTCATAGTCAAGTATCCTAGTAAAAAACCCACAGTATGCACTTTAAATAGTTTTTTTCTAATCTTTCATGGGGCCCAAGATTTCTGGCGGCGCCCATGTGTGAAGGTATCAAGAACTCTGTGTTCTGGTTTCTTGCTAATTATTTAACACCAGGGGCAGTTTCAGCACTGAAACCCTCTCACCTTTGAATTACAACTTTAAACCGCAACTTTACAATTTTTTAAAACTGCATTACATGAAGTACTGCATAAAATGGAAAAGTAGCATATAAATGTGTTGTTGTTTTTAACTCTTTATGTGTATAAATCACACCTGTCCACAGAATCAGTTCCAACTTCTCCACCACCATGGGTAAGACCAAAGAGGTGTCAAAGGAAATCTGGAACAAGACCGCAGTCCTGCACCAGACTGGAATAGGTTAAAAAACCATCAGCAAGAAGCTTGCTCCATGCAGTATCTTGCCTCATGTGGTGAGAATGATCATAAGAAAAGCGAGGGATAAGCCCAGAACTACACAGGAGGACTACACTGAAGGCAGTTGGGACCACAGTCACTAAGAACACCACTGGTAACTTACCACATCATAATAGATTAAAAATATCACAGTGTGAGGCGTACAAACAATCTTAAGAACATCTAAATGATTCTCGGTCGAGAAAGACAGGTTGACGGCAATGCACTAGACGTCTGCACTTTTCCAGATATGTATTTTGTTCCTCTGCCGGGTCGCTTCAGCACCTCAGACAGCAACCAGTCTACTTCAAAGCGGACAGCGCCTCTGGAAAACCAGCACCTGAGGGTTCGCGTAAAAGGGTCCTTATGCTACAGCATACTAACTTTGTGGTTAATGTAGTTGCTCCATTGTGGTTATTGCTTTGTGTTTAAGCTTGTTTAATCTTGTTCCTGCATTTTCTAGCACACCCGGTGACCAGGGGTCTCCAGCCACGATCCCTAGCAACTTTCAGCACCTCACACAACGCCTACACCCTCAACATAACAATAGATTAGTTGGTTGTTAATAAACAGATATGTTTTCTCGGGCATGGGCTGTCCCAGCCTATGTGCTCATTGTCATTGAATAGACTGAGGAAAGTTCTGTTGTCCATCATCTGAGTCAGCACATGCTGGCTTAAAATATACATTTAAAAAAAATTTAAATACTGAGCATGAGCTTATTAGAGATACAAACTTGTTTGTGACTCTCTGTGCATCCCATCATCTGTACTTATAAAATACTCTGTCATTAAGACACACTGCTCCTCAGACAATGTGTTCCTGGGTGCCTGCTTCTTCACTTGGTGAAGCGTAAATGAAGCACAGAATGATCACTTTCACTTTTTTCACTTGCATGTTAACAATGAGAAGAGATAGTTTAAGTTATTTTGGTGTGTACAGTCTTCTTTTGTGGATAAAAGCCATTCTTTGAGGATAAAACTATGTTTGCATTTCCATATTTCCCAGAATACAAATATAAACCTGTATATATTACACAGATACAACCTAGTATAGCAAAATCCCAGTAATAACCCTCAACACCTATGGGTTAAGTACACTCTTTCAATAAACTACCCCGTCAAACTGAAATAAGTTTGGTGTCCTGGAAATGGCCTGTTCTGTGTCATGTTCTGTCTGTCAGGATTGCTGGACTAAGGTGAATGGCAGGCTTTTGATGAAAATCACATCACATTGCCTTTACAGGCCTTGTCAACTACACCTGTTCTGCACTGTAAAGAGAAGTAGTGGGGTCGTGCCGACGCCTCTGCAATGCACCTCATAAGTGCTATCTGTCCACAGACTGACAGGCAGGGTTGCTTTGAGCAGTGACATAGCACCAAATAAATGTTTTCATTTGAAAGCATGTACAAAGCTCATAGCAGCAAACTGCACGACAGGTTGACAGAGGAAGGGTAATGGAGCTGCCAGCCATTCCCCTGTGTTCTTTCACAACATACCCACCCTAAGCTGCAAATGTTTTTTCCCTAACAAGCTGTTCTTGACTAAAGCCAGGCCTTGGCATTTATGGAGACAGGCGGACAGGAATAGCCCAGTATCTCAAGCAGTATTTACTGCAGTTCAGACTGCAGTCAGTAATACCTTTTTCTTTTCAAACTAGTAGTGAGCTGAACTCCACTTTGGCAGCTGAATGCTGTAATATGATTCGCTGGCCAAAACTGAAGGAACGGATATGGAGCAAAGCCGCTGTGACACAGATAGTCTGATCTTTTTATATGGTCTATTAAAGGCCAAGACATCACTTTCTACCACTGGGCCTGGCTATGAGGTGTGCTGGCAGTTTATATCAGATCCAAATAAATGCAGCATGGGGGGAACAATGGAAGAGTCAGGACTTACTGTCAAAATCCAACTGAAAAGGATTACACATGTGAACAATTTCATGTTTAATATTCCTTATATGCAAAATCATGTAGTGAAGTTGTCAATAAAAAACAATGAAAATTAAGAAAAGAGATTAAAGAAAATATTTACAAGATTTTGTGCTATATTCCACCATTACACTGCCATTAGACTTATATTTTAATAATTGTACTCAGATGAAAGGTATGTTTGTTCCCTGTTAACTAGTAGTTTTTGGCTGTGTGTGTGAGATATTTTGGGACTTTTGTTTTGAAGTTCTAGCTAGCAATGAGGGGTGAGAACTCTCTGCTGTGAAAAAAACAACAAATCACCTCCCTACAGAGACAACTGTACCAAGAAGACACAAGCAGATTTCTTAATAAATTAATGTCTACAAACGTTCAATATAAAATAGCAGTTTCTCACTACAACACAAAAATCTAGGTCTCTTTCAATTTTATAAATCATATCTTCAGTTATGTTCAATGTTAATAAAAGAAAAAAACATATACAAAACAGGCACAAATGTTAGGGCTATTGTGAGAAAGGATTATAATGTTAGCCTGTACTTATTTTTGTAGCTACTTAAAACTAGAAACAACACATTTCCAATTAGTCTAACATTTTATTCAAGTCATGCCTGCTCTATGCTGGTATTTCACACAAATACAAAATATCATCTAAATTTACGAGCTTAAAAACTGTACCCTGCATATCTTTTTTCGGTACAATGGGTTTTTAAAAATAAATAATCTTGTAAAGCCTAAAAAAATTCACAAGGACTATTTGACCTATCTGTGCTTTTGTAGGTGCTGAATGGACAGGTCACCTGAATCACCCAGTGTTAAAAAAAAGCAGAATCTATGATCAATCTTTTCAAAATTGTTGCTTGGGCACAAAAATATATGGGTGCCAAAGGAATCCATTTCCTCTGAGACGTCTCTCAGATGCACAAATTCGCTTTGACATTGAAACAGTTCCATACTGACCCGTTTTGCCTCTTGTATCTTCTGTCTCCATCTGTTGTGGTCAACTGCTCGGTAGTCAGAAGGGAAAGGGAAGGGAAAGCATGTTTGAGGCTGCACTTTGAACAGTAGATAAAAGTGTATGCCGAGGCAGGCTGCTATTACACCCATTAGACATGGAAAAATAATTCTGTACACCCTCTGTCCATCACATGCACTGTTACACTGCGTAACAGTGTTATCTTGTGCCATTTCACACCATGAGGTTTTAAACATTCCACTTAGACTTTCTAACATAACTTCAGTAATTGCCAGCAAACTGCTGTTACTTAGAAGAGCATCATGAAAGCATGAGTGTGTAAACTCATAATACACAGTAAATTAACAATCATGAGCCACATTGAGGGTATTTGGAACACTTCTTAAAATTATTTTTTTCACATGTGAAATTTCAACCTGTGGATATTTTTTTGATTACCAGTGATTCCATGAGAAGTAAGTAGACACTGACAATTTTAACTGTAAGAAATGAAAAGTCCACTCAACAGAAATGCATGAACTAATTGTACAACTTGAGTTTCTAGGCAGCACGGTGGCGCAGGGGTTAGCACTGTTGCCTCACAGCAAGAAGGTTCTGGGTTCGACTCCCGGGTCGGGCGCAGGGTCTTTCTGTGTGGAGTTTGCATGTTCTCCACGTGACCACATGGGTTTCCTCTGGGAACTCCACCACCAAAAAACATGCGTGGTAGGTTAATTGAGCATGCTAAATTGCCCCTAGGTGTGATTATGAGTGTGTGGCCCCGCCTCATGCTGACGACTTTGCCTGTACTAACTGGGATAGGCTCCAGTCCCCCCCTGACCCTGAGTGTGGGGTGAAGGGGTATAAAATGGATGGAGTTTCTCTACTTTAATTTTGAGTTATTGAGCACACTTTTCTGTGCAGAGGCACAGCCTGGATAGCTCTCACTGTTAAATTCATGCTCCAAAGTGATTCTGTAAATAAACAATATAGGTGCGAATTCTATTACTTAAAATTGAGTAATTAATAACATTGAAGAGAGGTTTGAAAAACAATATGTGGCTTGCAAAATTTGCAGATGACATTGCTATGGGGATATGACTAAAAGTGTGTTGTACAAGAACTAAATAAAATATGGGTTTTACCTCATGTTAGATTGTGCCACACTTACTGAATCCTTACACAAAAATGCCTTATCATAATAATTATTTATTTTACATTTCAAAATGTTATGTGTCTAGTGAAGATGGAAAAGAGAAATGCAATGGAGTAATGACCAGATAGACGAGGAGAGTTGCGGTTTGATAATAAAACCCAATGTTACACATTCATGTTACCCAGACCAAGGTCAGCTGGTATGACAGAGACATTCATAATACAAAACAAAGCAGTGTCAGAGAGGACCAGAAAACAACACCCAGGGAAGGCAAAATGCAAAATCTAAAAACAGTACAAAGGTTACAATCAATCCAAAAAAAGGGCAAAAAATGTAATCACAAAAAGCAAGAAGGATAACAAGGGATGGTCAGTACATAATTATACCAGAAATACTTTTTAAAGTCTCATTACAACATCCAGTCCTTAATAAAGTGTTATTTAGCTGATGCCCTCATCCAGAGTAACTTTCAGTCGTTAGATACAAGAACAGTCCTATTAACTTTGGTTAAGTGTCTCGCTCAGGGTTACACTGGTAAAAATGAGGAAATTAGGAGGGGTTGAACCTGCAAAGTATTGCATTAAACATGTATTTGGCAAGTTGAGTTCCAGTGACATTCTTTCTGTTTCTGTTTTTGATTTGAACAGCACAGGACAAGCTTTTTAAAACAGTACTAATGTTCTGCAGAAGTTCACAACAATCTCTTGGAGACTTTAAACAAACTGGCATACTCCAAAATAACTAAATAAAACCCAACACTGAAAGACAAGTGCAAATGTCATCATTAGAATCAAAGACAGAGACAGGGCTCAAGTAATTCCTCCTGGACACCCAAACAAAGACCCAAATACGGAAATATCAGCTAAGCTAAAAGAAGAAAAACAGACCCACTTTCAGACGAATCCCTCGGAGGGTTAAGTTAGCAGCTTCTCAGTTTGGATCTCAAAAAGACTGGCCCTGCTGGGAACCAAATTTACTCTGTGCATCTGAAAGAGCCATGTATCGTTTCTGTTAATGAACTTATATTGTTTTCGTCTCCCCTTTTTGAAACTGCCTGTGAATAAAAAGCCTGCTTCTCACTTTGCATTGTTAATAGTGTTTAGATAAAGCCTCTCTCTGGAGACCATGCCCTGATCTATTCAGTCTGACACTGTGCCAGACTTGTTTATCAGCAGGACGGACTGGCAAATATGCAAGATTATTTCATTGTGCATTACAACATGAAATTAGCAGTCTCTGCCCATGCACTTGTTCATATTTGATTATCAACGTCAGTTGAAACCTGAATCAGAAGTCAGAGTATATTTGATCATTAATGTATTCCATTTCCAAGTAAAATATGTATTCAGATAACCAGAACCAGATCAGTCTGTTTTGCCAGAATGCCCACAAATCTTGTTAACATGAGCAATGTTTCCAGAGTAAATTAACTGAAATTATTATTAAATATTAATATAAAAATGTAAAGTGAAAACTGAAAGTGAAAAACTGAAAATGTGTGACTAGTGCTTGCAGATATATACATCAGGAAAATAAAGGAACATAGCTGGGAGAAGGCATAATGCAGCTGGATAATTAGGTAATGACTGGTGCTTTCACTTGATGAAAGCTGATGAGGTGAGAGAGGGAAGGAGAACATGGTAAGAAATTGTTGGTTAATATTATATTTTGCCTGTACTCTGATCATCAGGTGGTGTTCATAAGCAGGAAAAAATGACTACATTTCACAGAGAAATGATTACATGTCTGTTCCATAATTACGATGTGTTATTCAAATGATACAATTCTCAGTCACTTCAATGTGTACAACCATATTCAGATAAATAATAAACCATTTCCAGTTCGGAGTTATTTTGGACTGCTTTAAAATCCATCCCCAACATCGCAGTCTAAATATTTTAATTGATGGACGGGGCAGGTGATAGTGATAGTGAGTGTTAATTAGAACATCGTGGACAGCTGGGTGGTAAAATGGAAACAATAATTTAGCTTGAAAGGTTGCAAAGAAATGTCACATTAACATGAACTAAAGACTCACTGCAGTTACAGTTAATTAGCCTGGTCTCTCTCAGAGGAGAACATGCTTTGCACCCCAGCCATGGGAGTGACCAGTATTAATGAGGCTTTAATGGTCTAGTCTGACACATAGATCATTTCTCTTTACTTAAGCTATTTCACCTGCATCATGATCTTCAAAATAATGATTAATGATGAACTGGTGGTTATTTCGAAAATGATAATAAATTGTGATCACTTGGACCACATTGTACTCTCCCTCCCAAAAGGGTACCATGTTGTGGACCATGTTGCAGTTTTTTTGTCCTGTATAAATTGACATGAGCCAACTAATCACAGCTCTAGATTTAACCTAATAAATGATGCCCTTAAATAAAGTATAACCTTGCTTCTTCTAATTACATAGCAAACATTTGAAACCACAAAATGGTCATACTAGCACACTTATTGAAGAGAATGAGGGTTCCAGAGCTAATCAGCTAAATGTAAAAAAGCACGATGGTATCAGCATAATAAGCAATTTGAAAAATCAATGAATCTGGACCACATAATCAATAAATATAATTATATTATAAATCATTTATAATCACCAGTATTTAATTTTGATATAATCAGTATATTTGTAGGGAAAATGTAATGTTTGAAAAGCCATTTTTTCACATCTGCTTACGACTGCATGTAGGTTATTTGGTCATTACTGACTGTCACTTCTGACATTTTTTTTGCAGGTATCTTATCTAGCAGTGACTGTGTTGTGCCTGAAAGAATTATTTATATGTACATTTCTGTTATTACTCATTGAGCATGTGGCCTATTTCTTGTAGTCTTTTTATGAAAAAGTTTAATGAAAAATATATTGTGTATCATATTTGCTGTTTGCTTGTATTAACTAACTAATTTTGTTGTGGTTCCTGGATTTATTTTACATTGCAAGGGGACTGCAAGTGTCTTTATGTCTGGCCTAGTTTACTGGCACTGATCAGTGCAAGTCAAATGGTTAGTTTAGTACATTTGCAGAAAGCAAATTCAATGATTCTAAAGGAGCACAAACCTAAAACTGAACATACCTGAGCATATGCAGCATGGGTATAACAGAATGTGGAATGGAGATCTTTATATTCTGAATGTAGAATATGATGTTAAAAACACACATTTTCAAAATTGCCAGTTTAAAAGAAATGAAAAACATATGAAAGTTTAAGTGTCTAATACAATGTTGAAATATGTTTGCTTGGTATTTATCTTTGTATACTTTTCATTTTGGCTGTCAGAGTGACCATCTCATTGAAAGGCCATTTAACATTTGGAAAAATGGCACCACCAGCTGTTGAAAGAAGACACATTACATGCTAACAGTATTCGACACACTGGTATAAGACATCACATTAACATTACTTTGTTATAATTTTAGATCTGGTAGTGGATAATATGTTAGCTGCAATGCATTCCATTTTCAATGCAAATATGCGTGAAAAAACGAAATTGTATATTGTCAATAATGTGTGTAAATGTCTTTTTGTGGTCATTTTAAGAGAGGCAGACAAGAACAAGATGCAGTCAAAATAGGCTGTGCGCAGTCAAAATAGGCTGTGCATAATTTTTTTGTAAAGTAGAGAAACTTTTATAAAATTAAAAGTCAAACACTGACTTTTTAAATTAAAAGTTAAACACTGACTTTGACAATCATTGCAAGTAAAAAGATCAATTTTGCATTATTAAATGTTCAGGAAATATTCAAATAAAATTAGAAATGTTTCATATGAAATTCGTTTGCTCGAGGTTGTAGTAAATGGGGGGCCTATAAATAAGTTTGAGGAGTATGGTCTAAATGTATCATTAAACCGGTTCTTGGCATGCAAGTCCCTAAACAACCGTTATATTTTGTAGTTTTCTGTGATGATTGGTGTTGGAGTAATTGTTCACAGAGTCCACGTGTAAAAACAAACACAACAATCCAACACACACACACACACACACACACAC
>JBBKCR010000022.1:7716763-7737083 GCA_037577295.1 Ladigesia roloffi | reverse complement strand
CACACACACACACACACACACACACACACACACACACACACACACACACACACACACACACACACACACAGGATGGAGAATAGGTCTGTCAGATTTGATTTTGGGATAACAATCACAAAATTATAAAAAAACGTTTATGATACATCTGTCAAAAATATGTATTTTGCTTTATTTTGAGCAGCATGTTGTAAATAAAGTGTTTTTGTGTGGCTATAGTGCACTTAAAAGCTACACACCATTAAAGAGCAAAGGGGGAAAAACATGATTCTCCATCAAACAGTATGTGAATTTGTGTGTGAAAAAAGTAAAAAGGTGAAAGAAAAATGTAAAAAAAAAAAAAAACAAAACCAAGGAATACCCATATTGGGGTTTTAAAATGATTTAAAGAGAGGAAGCAAACATGCAATTTGGTAGACATTCAAAAGGTTAGCATCAGATAATCAGCATTAAAACTTACATCCTTAAGATATGAGAATAAAATCATGATTTGTTCTTGCTTCAGAGAAGAAAATCTCTACAGACATTCTTTCCCATTCCTCCTTGAATGAGAAATTAGAAAACGCAACACTGTGGATCTGAAAAGAAGTGCTAAAGTTGAATATTTTCTGAGAAAACACACATAAAAGGTAAAAACACACAAGCCAACCATTTAAGATGGGAAGGCTGGTTTTGTGGCCTAATGGGTGTTGTAATCAGAATGATAAAAAGTATATGGGTCAGCTTCTGTGGATGTTCACAAGGGGCATGAAACATTTCCTCTGTAGATTCCTCAGAAGAACAGAAACCAAATCTCCTGAAAAGCAAGGAAGCTTTTATCTAGATTATTATAAATCTCCACGCTAAACAATTGTGCTGAACATATGTGAAGTAATGCTGAAAAAAACATGCATTGTCCCTGATGGCTGTTTTGAAGAGCAATATATAAATGAATGATACAAACTAATATATTTCTAATAAAATGCATCAGATGTGTAGGGTTTATCTCAACTTGACTGCTATACTATCATTAAAAATTAATAGCACCAGACATGATCAGCTTACACATGCCAACACAGCCATAAAATTATGTGACATTACAACAAGAATGAGGCAAATTTGTTTTACATTATTTCTGTCTGTGACACATCCTTGATATAATGACCTTTTTAGCATTTTCCATATGTATGGATCCTTGAGACAGTTTATTTGTGAAAATGTGATATAATTTTTTATAGAGAAATAAGTCACAATATCTAAAGCATTAAATGCAGAATAATAAGTCCGTTAAGTGTTAATACTATATTTATAGTCATATACAAAAGTTTGATTACTTGAACATTTTGTGAATTTTTTAAACATAAATTATCCAGTTTTCAGGCCACATATTTCTCCTTATACTAAATTTAGCAAAAAAACACAAATCATGTATTCAAATGCGCAGAAGTGTGTTCATTGTAGAAGATTGTACCGTGTAGTGAAGTCCATGCCACTGTATGCAATTTGTGATGACTAAATTGAGAAAAAAATGTTAAGGAATGTGATTATATTTCATTCTTCTTAAAACCACACATGTTGTTTTGGCTAAAAGGGCTGAATGCTAACTTCCAGTCTTATTATATTAGCTAACAAGCATCCACATTACCTAGCATCACAATGGGAGGTGGGGTGAAAAGCAGGGACATTCAGGCCAATCAGAGAGAGTAGGACTCATTATGCCCTTAAGTATTCAACAAGGGGTACTTTCTTCTTTTGCTGAGGACTGCTGTGACATTTGGTGGGCCACCTACTATTGAGGAGTGTGCACAATGCGAAAAATAGAAAAAATTGATTTTCAGAGTGTCTCAAGCTCATTGCGTGAGAGTTGGCAGCCCTGCATACTGGAGCCCTGCATTGGGAGCGGGATCCCGTGGGACCCAACGCAAATCTCGCGGGATAGGGCAGGTTTTAGGTTGCTGCGGGCAGGAGCAGGCTGGAGCAACAGAGATAGTGGGCGGGATAAAAATTGACAGCGGGTTGGGGGATGGAGGATGCAGCTGATGTTGGTAATAAAATTGCAAAGGGACAATATAAAACTAAATTAAAATTGGGGAAATCTACGATATGGAAAAACTTTATAATTGTGTTAGAGCCCTGCGGGCGACAGTGACAGAGAGTGTGGGCGGGAGCGGGCAGGAGCAGGCGGCAGTGACAGAGTGCGGGCGGGAGCGGGCGGGGGACGGGATTTAAAAAATAGTCCCGCGCAGGGCTCTACTGCATACCTCATTTTGCCAGCAGCAAGAAGAGTATTAACCAATAAAAACCCTTTATGGCTGACATTTACAGTGAGGAGACACATGCTCCTTCTAACCATTTGCCCTTAAGTCACTTAAAGTGTGCCCTGAAACATGGGTGCTTTAATGGGTTTGTCCATTGATTCAAATGCTATGGCAGGGTGTGGCCAGTAGAGGGGGCCTATTGTGGATTGTTCCCAGTGAATACTATTTCTGACAAGGGATTAAAGAAATAATAGTGTAATGCTAATAGGATAAAAGTCCTACATGAAAAGTATCTTGCTAACTTATGTCATGTTTAAAATCATACCATGTATTTTTTGTAGACCATATTACACTAAAATCTGTTTTCTTTAGCCAATATGTTCAGCTATCTTGGATATGCACCTGTAGGAATGGGTAAATCAGATAAGTGACAAGAATTCTTAAATAAATAGAACCAGACAGGAACAGATAGAAAACTGCAGCCGTGTAAAAAAGGCAAGAGAATGTGAAAAGGGAGTTTTCTTAAGAGATGTCTTGGCGAGGGTTCTGCTTTTGAGTGTTTAAAAGCCGAGGTTGCTGCTTGAGCCTTTATCTCTGGGATAAATGCTTTGCTGTATCAAAATCTGTCTCTGACACACATTGCAAAGAAAAGACCAGAAGAGTGTTATTCACTGAAATACATTCATTCGAATGTTTCAGCATACACTGTCAGGCTCAGCATTTCTGCTGAAATTCATAGCTGTGGTGATAAAAGACCTGGTGACAGAAGAAGAAGGGGGATTAACATTTCCAGCAATGAAAGTAGAGTTCCATTATTTTTAAAAAGGGCTGGAATGTGGAATCCGACGGCTCATAAATGACTCTCCTATATGATGCTGTGCTGTTTCTTCAATTGTCTGGCTGAACATGAGTGGTGTGAAAGAGAGAAAAACAGAGAGAGGAGAAAAACGGGTAAAGCCAAGCAGGCACTCGGCATGGAGACTCTAGGGTGTATATTGCCATGCATGATGGTGCTTTGCTTAGCAGTAACCAACAATGATACATCAAAAGAAAGGAATCAATTTGACTACAAAGCCAACTCCCAACTTGGGGAAATAAAAAGCAGGGGTGAAGCGGCTATGGTAATAACTACTAGCTCTGAGTAAAGGAATACACGGTTAGGGAATTTAATTTAACTGCTAATTGGAAAAAAGGCCAAAGCTTCCCCCCCTAATTTTTTTGTCTCTCTTCTATCTCCTTCATTCATCCCCCCTCTCCATCTCTCTGTCTCTCTTTCTATTTTCCCTCTCTTTCATTATCACTCAATTTTCTTCCTCTCTTTTTTCTCTTTCATGCTTTTCTTTACCTCAGTTTTTTCCTCTATTCTTTCCTTCTATCTTTTCTCCTTCACTCTCTCTCTCTTTCTGTTTTCACTCTCACTAATTTTTCAACCTTCCTTTTTCATGTTTATCTTTCCTTCGTTCTTTCCCCTCTCTCTCTCTCTCTCTCTCTCCTCTATCAGAGGCAGTGTTGGGCACTCTGGACCCCCACAGTTAGAGCATGAAACTCAATCACAGAACTAGCATGGGGGCCTTGACCCTCGGCCAGCTCTGTAAGAAGCTCCTGCACTGTAAGCCAGCGTGCAGGGGGCCGCAATAAAGCACAAAAGATGTAGGAGAAAGGATCTGACACTTGAATGAAAAAGGCTTAGTTGAAAACAATTAACTATAGTCTATGTCTTTAAAAATACAATATATTGTAACAGAGTTGATTTGGGAGTGCTCTCCCAGCATGCTTTGCTCCCACCTTGGATGGTGTAAATGTTGTTCTGTGTGTGTAACTGGGGGTTATTGTGTGTAGTTGGGGGTATAATGTGTTATTGTGTTTATTTGGGGTGTTTGTGTTTGGGTTGTTTTGGGGTGGCTTTAATGTGTTTAGTGTAGAGGTACACAGGCTACTGTAAGTGTGTGACACGGTAGCCCTGTGTATCTGGGCCGGGTTTTCTGTGTTCAGCAAGCTTGTGTGGTGACGCTGACTTAACCCTCTGCATGCTCCTGCTGTTTAAGCCCTAATAAAGCTGTATGGTTTGCTCCCTCAGAGTTCACCTGCTCCTGTGAATGTTCCTTGCCTCCCTTAATGGTTTCAGCATGAAATCATTAAAATCCATATTAACTCAATGTCAACCAAACACAATCAGTTTAAAATGTGATATTTATGTAAACAGCCTTGGCTTATGTAATATATATTTATAATGTGATTTACACAGACTGACAAGTCTTATGTAAACCTCATACCTTCTTACACATTAAAAAAATCTGAGCTGCTTTATTATGTAATGCCATTTGGGTGAACCTCTAATGATACATGAACATATTTTAGCATAAACCTTTGTTGTACTAACATATATTAACAATTTTCCTTCTATTAAATTGCAAATTTGTAGATTGAACATTTGTCATGAGTTGTGATGATAGCAATGTTTTGTATATGTGTGAATGTGTCTGCAAACACATCATTTGAATGTCATACTGTACATACCAAATAATAGATTTTCTTCAGGTAATCATTCCGCATAATATTTTCCAAGTGCATTGTGTTTTTCTTTTTGTAAGCTGTAGTGCTTTACAGACAGAAGGCTTATTTTCTAGCCACTTGAGGCTCCACTTTTTAAGGATGGCTTTCCACATGATTTTGAATGGCACAAAGTAAAGTGTCATTAATCACTTCTTAGAATATTTTTCCACTGTGCCAGAGTCAAGAAGAGGTGTGTCTTCTTTAAATTTAATTGTGCATTGTGAACTTGTGTGCGGTTGTTTCAGGCCATGTCATGGAGCTCCCAACACAGTTTTTGTTTTCATGCTGCTTCCAGAGGCAGTTTGGAAACCTTTAGTGAGTTATGCAACAGAGAGAAAGCAATTTTTATACACTGCATGTTTTAGCACACTGGAGACTCACTCTGTGAGCTCTGTTGTGGCTCTTAAACACTTCCATTTTCAATAAAACACTTACTGTTGACCAGAGCAGATCTAGCAGTTCTATTTCACTGACTTGTAGCGCTGGTGGCATTATATGACATCCTCAGTATGTTACTGATTTACGGTGTTTACTGATGAAGATGACAAGATTCTTTGCTTTAGTTTACATATGAACAGTGGGTGTGAAACTCAGTATCTAAGAGGAAAACTTATGAGCATAGCGACAAGTAAAGGCATCCACAAAAATGTTTGTGTTTGTCCATGTTTGTGTTCATGTGATACTAAGTTGAGAATTAGTCTGTGTGGTACCTTTCACAAACACACAAATTAGATTACCTGGTATTTTGACAAATCTGAATGTGTCTGAAAGGTGTTCAGCAGTATTTAACAGTAATCATTCATCTTCAGCCTCTTCTTATCTGTTACTTCCCCAGTGATTCACTATCCAGTTTAATTCTGCAACCATTAGTGTATACATTAAAAGTGCTCATGTTGGTGAACAATGTTCATTAAATAAGCCCTGGCAGCTACAACACATCATTCAAATGTTCTTAAAAAGAAGGGTGCTGAAAAGTGTTTTTTTTTTAACCAAAACATCAGTTTAATAAACACTCTCAAACCTAATATCTTGCTCATAAGCTAATATCTTGCTGCACAATCAACTATATTAAATTAATTTAAATCAGCCCACAGCGGTTGTAGCCCACATTTTTCTCCTTACTAATAGGGATGGCAAACTATAACGGCACAATGTACATAGTTCACTCTTGTACTACAGTTTCCCAATTGCTCATGTAAAAGCAATGTAATGTTTTTCAGGCTTATATGTAAACTATGTAAAATTATTGTTATAATACAGAAAAATGTAATTTTAAATTACAAGCAGTGCTTTTTTACAATAATATCATACAAATATAAATGTATCAGTGAAGAAAATACATTTCCAACCTGCACTAACATATATACACGCATCTTTTTTTCAGTTTCATTATCTCTCAAAATTTAAATTGCTATAAACTGGGAATTTCATTTAGTTAAAAGAAGACATGTTATAGAAGCAATGTACACAAAAACCTGTATAACAATTAGTGGGACCAAAATCATAATTAATTTCTTGATTAGTGTTCTTACTAATTACTACTAACGTCAATATAATTTTTTTTCTTAATATTACAACTGATTATCTACAATGTGCAATATTTACTTCCCACTAGCTTTTGCAATGGTAGGTGTTTCACTGTTTTACTTATATATAATATTTATACCCAGCATTTATCTAAATAGCAAGGTGTATTTCCATATTTAGCCTTTTATTTTGATTTCATTAAGACGTTATTTTTCAATCCTGTCTATTATAGTTTAAATTATTCTGGTCACTGTACTTCTGTGCCTTGCTGTCATTACGTAAGCAATAATCTCTCCAATCAATAAACATTTCTGTTTCTGATTCTGAGAATAATATTTTACAATTGTAGTAGACATTTTTTGTTGTTTAGCATATTCAAAATTGACCAGCATATAGATAGACCTAAGTATATCTTTCAGACCATAACTCTGACAAGATAAAGGTGAGCAAGCATAACATCTGCTTCACTAGGGCCAGAAAAAAATAATGCTCAATATTATTTCATGCATGTATTGTCTGTTTCTCTCATCTGTGCAACAAAAACATTTGTGCTTTCATGTATGACCATCAGACACTGCTGGAATGAAGTAAATATTATCCAAAGCCAAGTAGCTGCAAAGCATCACAATTTTTCATGAGGATCATTCCTCTAAGACCCTGACATCACCTGATACAACTGGGGGAGAGAAGTTATGGCACAGGAGGTTGTGTCTGATTTTTTGTGTGTTCTACTATTCCTTCCACTTTCATTTTTGCTCCTTCAACCTGAACTTCAGACAGTGTTTTTTAAAGACTGCATTTACATGGTGAGGGACAAGGCACTACTATGTAGTCAGTCTGATAAAAGTTTTTTGTGTTGCATTATATGCCCTTACGTAATTCCTATGTTTTAACTGTCAAATGCACAGCTCGCATGACGCGCAAAGGTCAAAGGAGATGAGCCCGTCACAGGGTATATAAACAGAAAACAGTGTTTCCTCAATGCTCATTCCTCAATGAAAAACGGAATGGAGTAGACGGGAAGTGTGATGTGCTGTTAACTAACCACTTGTTTTCTAGTTTCAGCCTGGCTGATATTCCACCGAATGCGCCACAATCGCGCTTCTCATCTCCCTCCTCATCGGGCAGGCAACTGAGTGGGCTTCAGCTGTCTTGAAGAGTGATTCGGTGGAATGTTACAGCTACCCGAACTTTAACAAACTCCTCAAGGCTGCCTTCCATCATCCCGACAGCGAGGTGGAGGTGGCTTCCAAGCTATCTCACCCGCGGTAGGGAGACCGTCCGATCAACAAGTACACCGCTGAGTTTCACATCCTCGCCATGCAGACGGCCTTTAACGTGAGGCTGTCTGTTTGTATGAAGGACCAGCTATCTGGAAGGGAGCTTTCTGAGACCCTGAATCTGATCCAACAGCGCATGTGCAACAATCAGTGCCTCTGCTCCCATCCCTGGACTGCTCCTCGTTCCCTGCCATCCACTCTGAACACAGCGCCCTTCAAAATCATGGCTAACACCCTGGAACCTCCACCTCTGTCGGATGCCCACTCAGGTGCTGGGGAACCCATGCAGTTAGGGCGTTTTGCTGAGCCAAGCAGACTCAATGCTACCGCAAGGTGTTCTGAGCTTACTGTGCATCCCCTGAACAGCATCGTGCGATTTGTCCACTCAGTCTGGGAAATGCACAAACCTGGTAAAGATGGGGAGATCTTCAGCTGGATTATCAAACGGGTCAGTGTCGCTGCTTTTGTAGATTCAGGGGCAGCCGGCAATTTTATTGACCATTCTTATGCTGTTCAGTTGGTTGTGCAGGCCAAAGCATTTTCCCAGGTGTTAAACATCACCGCCGTTGTCGGTCGCCCACTTCTTCACAGCCCTATCACTCTATGCACTGCTGCCATTCATCGAAAATCACCAAGAACAAATATCATTTCTGGTCACTCGACTCACCTCTCCTCTGATCATCTTGGGCTATCCTTGGCTGGTTCAGCATGATCCCCTCATCTCCTGGAAGCAGCACCGGATTCTCAGTGGGTTGCAACCTGTCAGGAGCTCTGTCTTGCAGTGCCGGCTGGGACGGAGCCTGAGGACTCTGATGTTGACATCACCGCCATCTCTGAACCGTACTGGGAATTTAAGAAGGTCTTCAGCAAGGAAAGAGCTGTTCAGGTTCCTCCTCATCGGAGCTACGACCTGTCCATTGATCTCCTGCTTGGTACGACTGTCCCTTGGCCGACTGTACGCCCTGTCGAAGTATGAACAAAAAGCCATGGAAGAGTACATGGCCAAGGGTCTTCGACAGGGAACCACCTGACCTTTATCCTCCCCGGCAGCTGCACGGTTCTTCTTCGTAAAGAAAAAGGATGCCAGACTCCGCCCCTGCGTCGACTATCGGGGTCTCAACAAGATCACCATGATGAACTGTCATGCACTCCCTCTCACCAACACTGCCCTGGACGCTCTCTCTGGTGCGACGATCTTCACTAAGCTGGATCTCTTCAGTGCATACAGTCTCATCCGCATCAGAGAAGGTGAGGAGTGGAAGACAGCCTTCATCGCTCCCACCGGCCATTACGAGACGCTGGTTATGCCGTTCGGCTTGTGCAATAGTCCGGAATCCTTTCAAAAACTCATTATGATGTGCCCTGGACATGCTGTGTCGCTGGGTCTTCACCTATTTGAACGACATCCTGATCTATTTGAAGAAGGAATAAGAAAACCACCAGCACATCCAAGCAGTATTAAAGAGGTTGCTGGCCCACAGACTTTTCTGCATATTGGAAAAATATGCTTTCGACCAGTGCTCCACCACATTTCTAGGGTTCGTCATCTCTACTCAGAGTGTGGCCACGGAGCCCCAGAAATTGCCTGCTGTGTGTAACTAGCCTCTTCCCACCGCACACAGCACACAGCACATAGCACAACGGTTTCTAGGGTTTGCAAATTTCTATTGTCGCTTCATCCGGGGCTTCAGTTCAGTCACAGCACACCTTTCAACACACTCCTACCGCCATTAAAGCCTTCCATTATCTTTGCACCCTCTTTACCTTTGCCAAGTCATTCGTTGTGGAAGTGGACGTCTCCGATTTGGGCGTAGGAGTCATATTCTCCCAACGAGATCTATACCAGAAACCCTGCATCCCTACAGTTTCTTCTCCAGAAAATAAATCCCACTCAGCAGCGATAAGGGGTAGGACACTGCGAGCTGTTGGCCATCAAGTGGGCTCTGGAGGAATGACATCACTGGCTTCAGGGCAGCTGTGACCAATCCATAGTCTGGACACACTATCAGAATTTAATCAGCATCCAGCAGGCGAAGATTTTCATTGTATCATCTCCTACCATCCAGGGTTAAAGAATGCCAAGGCAGATGCTCACTCCCATGCTTAACAACATGACGCACCCCAGACAGACCCCGCGCCCATTATTCCGCTGACCATGGTTTTTTCGCCCCTCTGGTGGGAGTTGAAAGGACAAGAGCGCCAGATCCAAAGACTCCCACCAATCTACTCCGGGACCTCTCCAGCCTCTCACAGCCCCTCACCACTGGATTTCATTAATGGGCTGCTGGAATTAGATAGGAACAACACCTTCCTCACCATCATGGATCACTTCTCTAAGGTCATGCACCTGGTCGCTCTCGCGGGGCTCCCCTCAGCCAATACCACTACCTAACTGGTCATCAAACACATAGTCCGTTTGCATGGGTTCCCCAAAGACATTGTCTTGGACAGAGGGCCCCAGATCACAATGTAGTTCTGGAAGGCCTTCTGCTGTCTGATCAAGGTCTCGGGCAGTCTCTCTTCTGGTTACCATCCTCAGATGGAGCGGACCAATCAACAGCTGGAGCGCTTTCTGAGATGTTTCGTCATGGCTCAGCAGCTTTCCTGGGCCCACAACCTCCCTTAGGCAGAACTTTCTCACAACTTGATGACGTCCTCCACTACTAGGATGAGCTCAATTGAGGTATGCAGTGGTTTCCAGGAACAGTTTATTATTTGAAAAAACATAAAAATGAGACAAAATGTCTAGTTTAACATAATTATTTCTGTATGTTATTTTAATTCTAATTTATTTGTGTAGAGGACAAAGCAAAAAATAAGATGAACTGCACACACATTTTCATATAATATTTTATGTTTTAGTGGACAATGGAAACAATGGGGATAATTTAAACATAGTTGCATATGAAGAGCTTGCTTCACTCATTTATCTCTTTTATAATTCAAGATGCATTTTGCATTTTGATAGCCATTAGGCCTGCTAAAATATGTGTAATCTCAAGAGGGTTGGCTGCATAATCTTGTATGATTGATTTTGCATTTCCTTAAAATGGCAGAGCACCTAAACCAGTTTATTATTTGTAGCAATACAATACAAACCACAAAAAGAAAATGCTCTCATTACAAGTAAAGAAATTAACTTTATACCTTGTTGATTTTATAAATACACTCACCAGATGTAGTGTATATTTATTGGAGCTGGGTCAGTGACCTGCAATCTGCAACCTGCAAACCTTCATTAGACTTAATGCATTACTGAGAAAATGACAAGTAACAGCCAGGTTAACTAGGTCTGGGAACTGTAGGTTGATTGCTCCACATGTATGATCTGTTATTTTATGGTACTTTTTTATATAGCTTTAGAAATGCCAGCTGATCATTATGTTTTGCATTATAAATTAACCAATACTTACAAAAACAATCAAAATATAATTTCCTATTATATATTATTCAAAGTCAGAAAAGCTTTTTTTTCTTTTCTGAACATACCAAACAGTGGCTAAAAACCTTCAATAAACAAGTGAAAGTTGAATAGATAAAACATAATTGTCATGACATTTGTGACATCAAAATGGTGAAGAGTAAAGAGTGAATGATATATATTATATACAATTCTAACTTGATTAAATAAACATACATTTTACATGATAGTGGCTCAAGAAAAAAGTGTGACTTTACAGTGTGACTGTCTAAAATGTGATAGCTATATATTTCCTATACATAATTGTAAACAGTAAGTGAAACACTGTTTGACTAAATCTATTGGACTCATTTCAGACAATTTCAGTTACCGGAAGCTTCTTGAATTCTGAATTTTAAATTGGAATTTTCATATCACATAAGCTTTTTTTCCCTGTGAATATTCAGTTTCAAGCAATCTTATTTCCTATAATTGAAGTAGTTTAGATGTCTTTAGTTTGTAAGAGAGAATCAGAAAGTGATGAGCTCTGAGATCAGATCAGTTCTTAATGCTCTCGACTCTTCTTGCCATAAAGGGTCTTCTTGCTATGACTTATTTCAGTACCTTCAAACACTCATGCCCACACTCTTTCTGAACACTGCACTCACACACTCACCTTGTAGCTATTTCTACTCTGATTAATGGGCTCATGCAAAGTCAAATGTAATTTCGGGATGTGACAGACAATGTGTACAGACTTATGCAGCATTGCCATTGCAGCACATAGCACATTCATAAGCTCATTTTGCATGTGTATATAGTGCCAGAATGGCATGTACAATTAAACTCAAACTGATGGATTGTTCTGCGGGTATAGTAACACTGGCCAGGGGGCATTTTCTTGAAATGCAACACCCACTCCTGTTTTCCTTTGAACGAAGGAACATACAGTGTATATACGATAAAGCATATGGAAAAGCCCCCCAGTATGGAGAAAAAGATACATTTTAATATATCATAGTGTGCATGTTTTATTATAGGAAATCAGCTCATGCTGGCTCTGCAGGAACACAATAAGCCATATTTATTTTGGGAGCCACAGAAAAAAAGGGAAAAAATGGGAATTCTCAATGCAGAACAAACATCATTACTATAATGACATGCAACTGCTTCTTTTGGAGCCATTGTTAAATCACAGTATGGAAATATTCGCAGAAGTGCTCTACCACGGTTTTACCTTGGAGGCTCTCTATTCTCCTCAATTTGCACAAATTCACCAAAGGTGACATGCAATAAATGACAGGGATTTAAACACAAGGCCACTGGCCTCATACCCAATGCAGTAAATTACATGTAAATCAAACAACCCAAGCCGCAATCCAATTTAAGCTACAATTTAAGGAGATGACAGAATTTTAATGACTGATTGAAGCAAGCACAGAAAAACTAACACAGTTAATGCTGTATCCCTGAGCAGTGGGAGTCTTTTTATTAGATTGCATTAGTTCTCTCTTGCAATGTGATTACCTCTCTACTGCTGCTTGCTTTAAGCCACTGTAAATGCAAGGAGAGTGTTTGTGTGTTAATTAACCCTTTTTTCGAAGGTCAAATAAATTTGTCAAGTCAATCTAGTTGTCCTCAAACATGTCAAGGCATATCATACATTTTTGTTAGCTAATAGCATTTTTAAAATTCCAAACACTTTAAAATTTTCAAACATCTTTAGATGGATTTAAGGCATCGATCGCTCATTATTTAATTTGTATGAACGGTGTTAGGGCTTAAACGTATTGCATAAACATAAAGCAAGCCATTACTGATGCTGGGCAAAGTGCATGCAATGTGGGGAAATGAATGAATGAGAGAATGAATGAATGAATGAATGAATAAATAAAAAAAAAGAAATTGATTAATTTACAGACTCTGCCTTCAGTTATTAATGAAACTCCAGCACATGTTGTCCATTCTCATAATGTAATAAAACTCGGCCTTTGCTATGGCATTGTCTCTCTCCTCTGTACAGGGCTATAGAGAGCTCTCTCTCTCTCTCTCTCTCTCTCTTTTTCTCTCTCTCTCTCACCCCAGAACTCATCCCCCTCTCCAGCTTTATCAGTGGGAGCAACATGGGTGCTGGCGGGTGCTTTGCCAGCCTGGAGATAGTGCAGAGGGTTTGTCAGTGAGGCTAGGCTGGCCTCATGTGATAAGACAGAGGGTACGAATCCAGGGTGGCAATTTAATCCCAGCCATCCTGCAGCACTTCATATCACCAGCAGCAACTAAAAGCGCCAAGACCTCTGAGAGAACTGTAAACACACACATGCACACACTCACTCCAATACTGTATATATAGAAGGGTCCCTACTGAGGCTAGAAATAAGGTTCTCTGTACTTACAGGGCATTCAACTTTAGACAGCCCAGAAGGCAAAGGAATTCGATGTCAACAATGGTGCTCCACTAATAGGATAAGACTGTATTCTGAAGTGGAAAAAAGCACTCTTGTTCCACATACACACCCACCTGAATTGGTCCGTGAAGGTCTCATTGAGCATCAGATGTCTCTGGCAAGTGCCAAAGATACTTTGGTTAGGTTTCGAATTATGTAAATCTAAAGCAGTTGATTAAGCTGTGTTCATTTCTACTGATGTATCTTCTAGTTTGGTGTACCATGATACTTATTTTCTAGCCGTAGACCCCATATACCATATATGTGAAAGAACAGGTTAATCTATTTAAAAATAAAAAATATAAGAATTAGGTGAGGTTCCCACTCTGCAATAATTAAACAAATCTGAACTGGTCAAAACAAAAGACTTTTGACCAGTCACTACGTTGTCTCCTAAAAAGAACATTTGGGAATCCAGGAGATCCCTGAAATTTACAGGGGTAACGTTCCTAAAAATGCTTGATTTTTTACAGGGTAAACCCTAAATATGCTCTGCAAATATGCTTCCCAAACACATTAATTTAATTCTAAATTTAATTTAAATATTTACCCTCAATTAAATTTTTTAAAGAAAATTTAAGCTACACCCATAGAGTATCTGAACTTTACAGTTCACACTGAACTCCTGAAGTGGTAGAATGTAAAATATTGATGTTACCCCTGTATAGACTGTACTGTAATTCATGTACACAGGTTATCTTTGGTATGTGCTGTTGTTTTGTTTGGTCTAAGCAGAGTAAATACATAATACATGTCTTTAATTTACAGTAATAAAAATACAGGGCTTTAAGATGAACAAAATGAAAAACAAACGAAGACTCAATGAAACACTTGAGATGCTCCATGTAGGAAAATGTTATGATGCAGTGTCACATCGGGAGGTGCTCAGGAGTGAGGTGAAGCGCAGAGTGCAGGTTCTTTAGATGGTATTGTAATGTGGACACAAAACAGAACATAAGCAGAAACCTGGGACGTGGGCCGAACTCAAATACAACACAAAAGACAAAATAGGGTAAATAAGGTGCTGGAGACAAAAGGTATCACGATGGATGCTAAGACAATGAACACAGGAATCTAAGGAACTTAAATTCAAAACAGACACAAGAACCAATCATAACCCACAATCACTTTAACTAAAGACAAGACAGGTGAATCACAGAGACTTCAGACAAACACAGTCAAAATGTCAAAATAAAAGTACTCAGCAAAATCCTCTGCCATAACATGCAGGAATACTGGCATGCATCTGCCAGACATGTGTCACAGGGCAGTGGCCAGAATATCATTGTTATGTGTTCTCTTGACTCTAGTAAAAATGTATAACTTATATTTTGTATGAAAATATAGCTAAATTGACATTAATATTTATGTTAGTATTTGGTTGATTAAATTTTTCTAAATAATTTTGCTCTAAAATTCATTACAAATTATTAGGGGTGTCACACGATTAAAAAATGAATCTATATATAAATTAAATTACTCACAGAAATACAATACATTTAGCTGTAAATGTATTTAAAAAGTTAAATGAATAACAGTGAATGAATAATCACCATTACAGAATTTCAGAGTCTCATTTTACACCTTGTAAAATACAATAATGATCACATCACTCAAAAATATCACCTAATATGCTAAGAGAAAAAAGACATTTTAAAATCAGAATCAGAAAAGTTTATTGAAATTTCTTCTGTAATGACTGCAAAAATACAGACCCCAGAGTAGTAACATACATTCATATGACCATTCATATATGCACAAGTTAAAAGTAACAATTAAAAGAGCTTTTAAGATATTAATTACTGTAAACCAGTGAGTCTAATGCAAGATAGCACAGACAAACCAGTGTCCAATACAGAATAACACAGACAAACCAGTGTCCAACACAGAATAACACAAATAAACCAGTGTCCAACCCTAGATAGCACTGATAAACCAGTGTCCAATGCAAGATAGCACAGAAAAAACAGTGAGCCCAACACAAGATAGCACAGACACACTAGTGTACCCAACAGAATATCACTCAGATAAACCAGTCACCAACATAAGATCGCACAGATAAACCAGTGCACCCAACAGAACATCACACAGATAAACCAGTGTCCAACACAAGAGTGCACAGATAAAACAGTGTCCAAAGCAAGATTAATTTTAATGTGTTTTTTTTTTTGGGATTAATTGATTGAAATTTACACGACGGAAACCACAAATTCTGAACTACAAATTTTAGGGGGCACTGTATACTCATAGATAATTGACCAGTATTCATTAACTTAGATATCTGTCATTATGTTTCATATTTTGTCTATGTTTTCAGCACCTCTACAAAGACTGATGCAGAGTAAAATTTCTCAGTTGCTACTTCATCCTCAAGCCAACTACCAAGTGTGCTGAAATGAATTTGGCAAAAGAATTTGGCATGCTGTGTCTATAAATCCTGCACATGTCCCTTTGGGCTGTACATGAGGGGGATGTGCGCAGGAGCCCAAGAGAAACACATGTCTGTCTGCTACACAAGCATAGTGGCACAATACAGTACAAGAGCTTATCAGTGAACATAAATGGTAGCTTTCTGTTCCAAATGACCGGGGTTTTCTCACAGCAATGTTTGCTGGGGTTGTCCTCAGCACTTAATACCTCAAGACATTTTGTACAGCCATCATGAAATATATTTCAATCAAAATACATGCAGTGATCACAATTTAGGGCTTTTCTTTCATGCTAGGCCAATTCTTCCCTTCCCAATGTATTTTAATGTGCATTTCGTAACAAGGCCAGTATCAGCATTAATATTATGATTTGATGTAATCAGAAAAATTAAAAACATTAGGTTTTCAGCATTAATATTAAACCTTTGAAGTCTCACAAATATATTATTTATAGTTATATATAATAATATTAAATTATTATACCACAACATAAACAATTTCATATACGTTCAGTGTATTTGATCTTTCACAAGCCTTGACTAAATTACGATTTTTGATTATTGTTCAATATCAAAATTCAAAATCAAAACTCATATCATAATGAATTTCCCATCCTTTATTCATGGACACAAAATTGATATTGGTGAACAGCTTTCAACAGAGAGATTTAGGGTTATGGATAGGGTTAGGCTTAGGTGTTTGTATAGCTTTGCTTGGGAATTCAAGTGTGAGTGTGTATGGAACATCAGTGTCCTTGTCTTAACAGATTAATGTGGTGGATACGCAGAAGCAGGAACAGAGGTCACAGCTGGGCCAACTCTAGGTCAGCAGGCTCATTAAGTGGTCTAGACGTGTTGCTTAAAAGCAATGAATCAAGGAGGAGTCCAGGGCCGTTGTAACAGAGCAACATGGCCAAGCTCTGTTTGCTTTACAAATTAACTTTCAGGCTTGGATTTATTCTAACATGGTCCTGTGTGACTGAGAGGTTGTGTAGTTGTGTTTTGGTGAAGATCATGCCAAAATATGCAGGCTAAGGGCATGGTGCTGGATTGGAGGTGGAAATCAGAATATCTAAAATGCACTTGCAGAGAATGGTTGATTTGTTTATATGTGTGTGTGTGTCTGTATGTTTGTGTGTGTGTCTGTGATTTGTGTGTGTGTGCACATTTTCCTAATCATGCATTCCCCTGTTTTATATTTCTTACCTAAACACATCCAGACTGAGACCCCTGACAGATGAACTCTAGCACAGGCATGTTTTGAATTCAAATCAAACACCAACAGCTCATATTCAAGCAAACCCATGTCTGATGTCTTAAAGGTGCTGAACATCTCTGTTGTAGGAAAAACAGTGCATGGAAAATGATCAAAAGGGAGAGTGGGAAAGAGAGAGAGAATGTGTGAAAGAGAGAGGGAGAGGCATCATAGCCCTGTACAGAAAAAGAGAAAATGCCATAGCAAAGACAGAGGAGTCTGCGAATCCCTGGGTTATAGATGTATTCTGATTGCAATATTACAAAGAGTTTTATGACATTAAGAGGAGCTACAACATGTGCTGGAATTTATTAATAATGGCAGACAGGTTCTGAAAATAACACAAATGGTTTTTAAACCCTTTTTTATTTGAGGAACATTTTTCTGAGGCAGTTTGAGATATTGGCATCATTGAAACTTTGACACATACAGTACATTACTCCATGCTTCACACCACTGTGTGTGTATACACATTTTCAGTTGGCTGAACTTTATGGAGCCATCAGTGACCTCCAAAACTACACTAAATCCTGTAATGTGAACTTTGCCCCACTGCCTCCTTGGCTACTCAGACTACATACCTGTGATGCTGATCCCAGGATACAAACTGCCAAGCCTGTTTTGAAGCACATGAAAGCCTTCCCTCTAGGGGATATCTCTGATCTTCAGGACTGTTTTGAGCACACTGGCTGGTACACTGCTGAAACCTACTAACCTGTGGAGTACATGGCTTTAGTGACTGCCCAAATCTACAATTGAAGCCAACACCACATGCCCCAACAAGAAGCTGGGGATGACTGGAGATGCTGCTGAGAACCCAAGACACAGTCTTCAAATTAGGTGATAAAACTGCCCTGAGAACAACAAGGACTGAACCTCTTCCATCTAATAATACAAAGCATTTACAAACTGAATTGTTCTGTCTGAAACAAATCACCTACACTCTAGCTGCCACTTTAAATACAATTGTTTTTAAGATACAGAGTGGGACATAAAAAACACACCAAAATCTGTTTCACCATTAGATTCATAAAGCTCAGCTGATTTTATATTTTTATTCCAACCCTTCAGGGGGAACTCTTTGATTAATCTACGACAGCTATACCCCTAGTACTAAATTCTTGATCAAAATTTTATCTTCACTGCTAAAAACCATTTTTTATGCATGGTTAATAATCTTGTTAAAAGCTTGTTAAAATCTCATAGCATAGCAACCACTTCCGTTAAGTAGGTAAAGTTTGCACTGCTTTGTGTGAAATTTGTTTGAGAAGCAATCCATCATATTTAATCTAAATCGTTAAAGGTTCTTGGACGTTATGGTAAAAAAAAAGAAATGGTGTTTTTTAAGGCCCCACAGTGTAAACAGTGTCTTGCTGCTGCTATCATTTGCACAGTTAATTAATTAATATATTTTTATTCTATGCATTTTTCTAGATGCTTTGCCTCTGACAGTTTTGAGAAATCTACACCCATCCAACTCTGAAATACCCAGGTGTATCCAGTGCAGTATGCTTGTACACAGATAAGTAATTGAATAGATAGGGCTAAAGTATTGATCAACTTGGGCGAGTCAACTCAGGATAAAATTTTTAGAACAAACAAACTCTGTATGGCCTGGTGCATCTCACTAAGACAGTTGTGGGTTCAACTTTTTCATAAATGTCCCTCGATGTGTACAAAAACTTGGGTTCATTTATACTGATGGGTAGCGTCTAATGTGGAATTGATTTATAGAGGTAATGGGAGAATGGCTCAGAGATTTAGGTAAACCTAACATAATACAGAGCACAGTGTGAACAATGTGATTTTTTTTCTCTGTAATTAACCCAGTCACCAAGGGAAACAGTTGGCTGCCACCAACGTCAGGCACCCGAGTGTGGATGTTACCTTTATCAAGACTCAACCTACGACCTTCAAAATACAGCTAAAGGGCAAATGTTTGGGTCCTGGAACCCATCTTGTTGTGCAGAAAAACTAGCACCCCTCACATTGTGCTGATGTATAGGGGCCTCTGTCTCTTTAATCAGTATTTATGCATTTACATTAATCTGAGAAAACATGAAATGCCATAGTAAACACAGAGAGATACCTAGGGACAACCACTTGGAACCCCATGCAGGAAGCAGGCAACAGCACCATAGCAATGACTAAACTCAGTCTCCTCAGCATCAAAGATGCAAGATTGCATTGGTTTGGATGTGTGCTGAGGAGAGAATCTGAGCATGTTGGGAGAAGGATGCTGAGGAGAGACTGCATAGTTTGGGAGAAAGATGCTGAGGAGAGACTGCATAGTTTGGGAGAAGGATGCTGAGAGAGACTTTGAGTGTGTTGGGTGGAGGATTCAGAGGAGAAAATTTAAGTTTGTTGGGAGGAGGATGCAGAGTAGAGACTCTGACTGTGTTGGGAAGAGAATGCTCCTCAACTAGGAATGTCAGGATAAACCAGTTTAGAAATTGACAGCAATTTAAAATGCCACGATTACTAGTAAAGGCTCCTCCTTTTTTAGAAGTAAACTAGCAAATAAAAGGATAAAAAGAATGTGAAAGAATTATGATTGTCTAGCTACATTGTGTGAAAACGTGATTCCCAGACGATAATCATGTCATCAAACTCTATAATTGTGACATCCCTACTTCCAACACACTCTCTCCTCAGCATAATTCTCCCAACACACTCAAGAGTCTTTCCCCACCATCCTTCTCCCAACACAGAGTCTCTCCTTTGCATCCTCCTCCCAACACATTCGAACGAGCTCCTCATCATCCCTCTCCCAACACACTCAGAGTCTCTATTTAGCATTCTTGTCCCAATACACTCAGTTTCTCTCTTCAGCATCCATCTCCCTACACATTCAGAGTCTCTCCTCAGCATCCTTCTCCCAACACACTCAAAGTCTCTCCTAAGTTTCCTACTCCATACACATTCAGAGTCTCTCCTCAGTATCCTTTTCCCTACACAATCAGTTACATCTCAGCATCCTCCTCCAAAAACACTCAGAATCTCCCCTCATCATCCCCCTCCCAACACACCCAGTCTCTCCTCAGCATCCTCCTCCCAGCACAGTGAAATGAGCTCCTCAGCATCCTCCTCCCAACACACTCAGAGTCTCTCCTCAGTATCATCCTCCCAACACACCCAGTCTCTCCTCAGCATCCTCCTCCCAGCACAGTGAAATGAGCTCCTCAGCATCCTCCTCCCA
>JBBKCR010000022.1:7653680-7682303 GCA_037577295.1 Ladigesia roloffi | reverse complement strand
GAATGGGTGGAGAAAAGTGTCAGGTGTGATGTGTGACAAAAGGGTTTCAGCGAGAATGAAAGGAAAGGTGTACAAGAAAGTAGTGAGACCAGCGATTTTGTATGGTTTGGCGATGAGGAAAAGACAGGAGGCAGAACTGGAGGTGGCAGAGCTCAGGATGTTGAGGTTCTCTTTGGGAGTGACGAAGATAGATAGGATCAGGAATGAGTTCATCAGAGGGACAGCTCATGTTAGATGTTTTGGAGATGGTTCGGACACGTCCAGAGGAGACAATGATTACATAGGTGGAAGGATGCTGCAGTTGGAGCCACCAGGCAGGAGGCTGAGAGGAAGGCTGAAAAGGAAATTTATGGATGTGCTGAAAGAGGACATGAAGTTAGTTAGTATGAGGGTAGAGGATGCAGAAAATAGGACTAGGTGGAGACAGGTGATTTGCTGTGGCGACCCCTGAAGGGAAAAGCCGAAAGAGGAAGAAGAAGAATAATGGGTTCTTAAAGAAAATCTAAAGACTGTTATTTTATTTTATTATTTGTTCACATACTAAACTACTACAAATATCTGTTCTCTAGATAATTTTGGCAACATACTGTAACGATCCAGTCGCGAGAGTTGGTGAACTCAACGGAGGAACCCTCCACAGCTTTATTTAGAGAGCTTGGAACAGCAATGTCATGTAAAGAGTTCCATGTGGCACAGCAAACACTTAAAACTAATGGCCAACCCATGACTCATGGTAGCCTGTGTACCTCTACACTAAAACAACCCCCCCCCAAACACATTCCCAACACACACAAACACATCAAATAAACACAATAAACACAATTACAACCCAAATACACAAAATACCCCCGCAACACACAATAAACAACACAAAGATTTCAGGGAGTGAGCAGTGCATGCTGGGAGATCCCTCCCCAGATCAACTCTGCTACAATACCAGCAGCACAGACCTACTCCACTACTGAGAGCTTTTTCACATAACACCACACCATGCTCTGCAGACTCTCTCAAATATAATGATATGCTACTCTCTCTGCTCACACTTTAACAAATACTTGTAGTGCATAACAGGATTTGTTGGTTGTCCAGTTGGCATGTCAAAACCTCTAAGCAGTTCCTGACAAAAAGTACCACACTCTCATGGGAGCCTCCCATACACCATGCCCCTGGCCATTCCGAGCTCTGGATTATTGAGCCTGGGGATTTACCAACCCCTCGCTGTTACTTATGTTTGGATTTTATGCACCTGTCCCACATTACCCTTAACTACTTAAGCCCAGTTTGAACTGGAGACCAACTGGTTGGTTTATCTTGTCTCTGTTGTGCCTGAGTTGGTATATATCTTCATCTTAGCTATGATGTGGTACGCCTAGCCTACCAATATTTTTGTGAAGCATCCTGTACTTGGCCAGCATGAGCTCGCTCAGGCAGAACCATACACTTTGACGCAGTTGGATTTATCTTGATTGGATACATCAGGAAAGGCTGGAGTACTGCAACACCACTGGGCCCCCAGTAGAAATCCCAGTGCAGGGCTGACAGCCCCCTAGCTGTCCTCCCGGGAACATACACACAGAAAAGACAAGGGACTGTGTTTGTACTGCAGAAGTGGGAAGCACTAGTGGCAGCAACACCAGGGTAACCTCAGGCCACCCAGTCACTGTTAACACTGTTAACACTGTTAACACTGTTAACATGCTGCCCTCTGCCCTGCATGTGTATCTATGGCATCCTAGATTGCATCCTGGACTGCATCCTGCCCCTAGTTTGTCGCCAGGGCCTGAAAGACATTTCTTGCCAAGGGGCCACCATCAGTCTGACACATAGATACCACGCCCCATTTTTTATGTCTTCCAGCTCCTAGATAAGGGACTGGCTGAGCTCATGCCTCTTTTGTTAAACTGTGATTGCAGGTCTTAGGCTGTTTGCGCTATAATGTTTGTACTTCCTCATGAATTAACAAATGTAAGTACCTCCTGCAAGTGCATCACCTCTGTGTACTAGCCAGCATCATGAGAGTCTCTTGTATAAACTGTGTAAACATCTGCTGTTCTAAGTCTGTTTTTCCTTGCTGACAAAAAACTATAATAACCATAACTGCAATAAATACAGGTATTTTTGCCCATTCTTAAAGGAAAAAGTTGTCCTGCTGCTAGATAGAATGTGTTGGTGTGCAGTAGGGCATTACTGACTTTAGGTTTTTTCAAGCCCACTAATCCCTCCCAATACATCTGAGTTGAATAGTTGTGATGCTGTCCCACACATGCAGCGAAGGAACAGAGGTGTCCAACATTGAGTAAATTTTATTACTGTTTTTTTGAAACATTAACAGCCAACATGAAAATAAAACTAAACACAGGCTGATACCTTTTGATTTACCTTCTGGTAAATTTAAATGTAGAACTGAAAGTTTAAGCCGCGGCACCGCTCAGCTCCTCTGAACTGGAAGAATCCCTGCAGTGCTAGCATGTTAGCTAAATGTTTCAGAACTGTGGAATGCCAGTACTGTTCCAATACTTTAATTTCAACTTGTAGTTTATGTAGGTCTTTGTGCTGTTTGTGTGTCTAGAATGAACCATCTCCACATGTGTGATGTGTGTCTCTGTTCTCTGTTGGTCTCTCTCATCTTGTTGTGGTCTTGTGTTTAGATTCCATTCTAGGTGCCAACGACACTGCCCCTTTTATGAAAGACTATAGTAATTGGTTAAATCAAGGAATGTGTGTCAGCGTCAGCCAATCAGAGACATAGATTGCATTATGTCCACAAACGAGTGCAGAGAGAGAATAAACCACACAACTAGTCGTCTAGTCTCAGCAGCTTTAGACTCATGCCTCTTTTGTCGACTAATGCCCTACGTTTTTCCAAGCCATTTCAGTCACTTTTAACCCCATGTCTTCTCTTCAGCTTAGTAGTGGTGCCAGATGCTTTCCATTTTGTCATACCGGATTTATTAGTGCTTAATGGGATATTCAAAATAGTGATACTTATTTATATGACACAATCCTGATTTACACTTATCCACAACTGACATCAGCCCTGATACCTGGAGGCAATTTGCCTTGCCTTGCATATTTGTAGAGTTCCTTGTTGTTTATGTGGCCTGCTTAGTTGTATTGCAGATCCAGGGAGCTTTCAGAAGAGCAGTGTTTATACAGGCATCATGGGACAGATATGTGTACTTTTCAATGCAATTTATATAGCTGGGTATTGTTAAATGATGATACATTTTAACTTTGGTTAAAGTATATTTTAAGTTGAAACGGGAGCATGAAACATACTGCTGGATGCTTACAGAAGACCCAGACCACAGAAGAGGCAGCCAAGTAGGTTTGTGTCAGCAGAGCAACATGTGAAGAATTGTCCTTGGTAGAGAACATCAGCCCCAAAGCCTGGAGGTGTCAATGAGAGCACACCTCAACAGGCATCTGCAGTTCCCCACTGGCATCGCCACCACCTCACTGAGACCAGACATTGACCTGTGGTCAGTGGCTGAAAGGAGTGTTCTCCTCGTGGAACTGACAGTACCTTGGGAGCAGGGCATTGAGTAGGCATACGAGAAAATATTATGTGGTATGTTGACCTAATGGAAGAGTGCCTGGAAATAGGCTGGAGAGCAACAACTTACCCTATACTGGTCATCTGTCATGGTTTTGAAAGCCGCTCAACTCTTCACTTCCTGAAGGACTGAATTGACTTCCTAAATTGACTTTATAGCACAACAAGCCAAAACCATCCTAAAACAACTTACTGAGGAAGCAGATAATGGAAGTTTTTGGTTGTGGCTGCAAAGGACAGACAAGAACTGGGGAAAGTAAGATGCCACACAGTATTCCTTTAAATGTACCAGCTGCAGGGTGTGCCAGGGAGAATTCCCTGACCATTGCCTCTCCATCCTGAGGTTAAAGCAGCGAAACACCAGTAAAGGATGGCTCCCAGCTGAGAATCGTGCAGCTGGTTCTTTATGCACTGGTGGAGGGGCATTCAGGTAGTCTTGATCCAAACATAAGATGCCTTTATTAGCAACTGCACTGACCGAAAATTTCCACCAGTGTCTGCACACAGAGAAACATGCTACTGGGGAAGTAGATGCTCTGATATGCAGGTTTAATTAGTAATTAAAATCAATATGATATGAATTGAGCACAATTGAATCATCTAAAACAAATTGTGTGGGGTTACTCATGATAAATAAAATACACTTGTGTATTGTCAGAGTGGGGATTCTGCCTATACATGTTCTCTTAGTATTATTTTGGTGTTTCACACTCTGTCGAGGACCAGTACTCCCAATTCCCTGAGAAATACTCTATGATGGTTATGTTGGAGATTCAGCACTTAAAATAGACTGCAATTTTTAATGTTTCATTACTAGAAGATAGACCATACAAAAGCATAAGATCATCAGTGCATGCAGTGTTATCTGATGATTCTGGGATTAGTGGACCTGACAAGAGCCCCCCATGAGCAGATCAAAGCTTAACCACCCGCTGCAGGCTCATCCATCGGCTAGAGATAGAGCTCTGTTCCAAATAGGGAGATCAAGGCCTAACACCCAACCAGTTACAATTCTAGTGATGGTCAGAATGAGGCCACTGCCAGGCCATAAAACGTAGATAAATTCTGTTACTTTCCATTTTTAGGAAACATGTCCAATACAATGAAATGCACACTTTTATTTATCTCTGTTTCCCCCCCGCACTCTCTCTCTCTCTCTCTTTCTATCTCTCTCTCCCTATCTATCTTCTCCTCTCTTTCCCTTCGTTGCCAGTGATCAAAAGATATGTCATTAATCTTGATGTCTGACATATGCACAATTTACAAATGTATCTTAGGAAAATTAATCCTTAGAAGTACATGAAAGTAAAGTTTACATAGTGTATTAAGCTTGCTTTCCAATAGAAATAACATAAATCTTGCACTGCTCAGTTGGACTATATAATGATGAAAAATCCTTTGTCAAAAAACTTTTTAAAGAGTTTTAAAAAGAATACTAATCTTAGCTGCAGTGCAAGAAAGGGTTTTCGGCTTTGGGAAAAAATTTAAGATGTATTGTACTGAGAAACAGTTAGATTAGTCAACAGGTCTACCCTGTAGTGAACAGCAGGGGGTAAATGTAAATATCCTGTAACCTGGTATCTTCAGACTAACCTTGACACACTGATCCAACCCTAGCATCATTCCCTGCATTGGAAATGAAATACAAACCTCCTTGTTGTTTGGTCATCGTTGTAGGGAGGAAGGGGGTTTCCATCAATGTTCTGATTGATCAAGAAAGCCCACCTTTAATAGATATAAGGTTATCTATTATTTTACTGAACTTTTTTAGTATTCGCACTGCTGGTAGCCTAGGTGTTAGAGCGTTCACCCTGCTTTCAGAAGTGAACTGGTTCGAATTTCAAGACTGCTAAGCACCTCTGAGGTGCTACAGCTAATAGACATTATCTCACATAGTTTTCAACATTGATCATACATATGTCAATTTTAAAGAGAAAACAAATAACAATATTGTGCAATTACATCTGCTTTTCCAGCTGGTTAGCCGCCTGCTGACCCTTCACAGGTGCTACTCAATCTTTCACTTAATCCACTTTCAAATATGATTCGAGGTTAGTCCCCTGGCATATACCTCACCTACTTCTTAAATAAACATTAATATCAAGCTTTCAACACATTTTAAATCATATCCCAGAAATGTGTAAAACCTGTTTTGTTGTATTTATTTATTTATTTTTTGCAAAATTCTTTCTGCAAAACACTGTACATATAAATGCACTGAAAAAAGCAGTCAATGTGGTGAAGCCCAATAGGGGCAAAAAACACACCAGGAGAATTATTAAAAAATTACTAGTAAATGTGTGCACTAAGATTATGCACTCCAGATGAGCACTGCTTGCTTTGTGGAGGCAGCCTGTGCAGCAGGCAAATCAAACTGGCGCTTATGAGCGAACAAGTTTCCCCCAATGCACAAATCACTAATTACTTATTAATAGCCAGATGAAGAGAGTCTGTTTCTTCAAAATAAACACGTGGCAGCGAGCCTAGGGGGGCAGGGGGAAATTGGGAGGAATCGCTCTGTAAACTGTGATGGCAAGCTAATCAGGTTCCCAGGCCTCTACTGCCGCTAATAGATGAAAACCTCAGGAAAGAGGAATTTTCCTGTCTGTGCTCAGCAAGCACACTGAAAAATACATGGAAAGAGGTTTCAAGCAATTGGAGGCAATACAAAACAATAAGGAAAAAGAAGGCAGAAACGTGATGAGAACACGGCCTGATAAACTTCACTATCCATAATTTAGAGCATTCTCTGAAATGTAATACAAGCTACTTCAACTGTACTAATACACACAGAACTGTATTTTTGCCATCTAATTATTTAGCACCCAAAAAATTGTGCTCTCATTCTACAAAGAATGCATCTTTGGCTCACGTTGTAATATGAGATAACTACACTGATTTTTTCCTTAAAGTCACCTAAAAAGTCTAATTTTGTCTAGTCTCACACAACAATTAAATTACTTTTGCAACAAATAAAACATTTTCTGAGTTTGATTAATTGCTTTTAGTAATTAATAATAATGACTAGCTATCATGTTTAAACTACCCTATGTAATGAAAATGCTAGGTCAGAGACCTACCTTTATACTGGGTTTTATTTTTACTTTGACTTAGGGCGGCTCATGGCTTGGTAGTTATGGAGTTGCCCCTGCACAGGTCATGGGTTTAAATCTTAGGACTGCCAGTGACATCACTGAGGTAACCTTGATCAATGACCTATCCCCACACTTTGCTCTCCAGGCCACCCATTGCTGGCTGCCCTCTGCTTCACTTGTTGAATGGGTTAAATGCAGAGAAAGAATTTCACACTGTCAACAATGTGTGCATATGACAAATGGACACTTCACTTACAATTTACTTGTAAAATACATCACAGCACAAAAGGAATACCTTCTAATTTCTAACTAAATTTCTAACAATGGGAGGGTATTCTACACAAATCAATGCAGGAGCAAACAGAGTCCTAAAATATAAAGAATGAAATCCAAGCCAGTTATATATAGGCTACAAAATTGTTAGGAAGATGATTAATAAAGGCCTTCCTGCTGGAGTTTATCAGCTAGATTCTTAAACTAAAAATATGCCAGAAAGCTAAAACAGTAATGGATTTTATAACCAGAAAACTCAATAAGAATGGGCATCCTACAAAAACCAAATGTATATGTGCGATTTTTCACAAAGTTTTTGAAAATCTCCAATGAGAAAGTCTATGATTTTGGCTTGAGAGCATGTTGTATACATCGTCTTTGGTCTGACCATGGAGGAGCTAAAGAGCAGTTTGGAGATGAATGAGGCAGGGCAGTCTGTGACATCCTTTGGTTCTCCATTACTCAAGCTTGTGCCATACTTGCCCCATGAGGCAAGCCTAAGGCAGGAATGGCAAGCCCCATTTGTTGCCACATTGGTTCCAATGACCCTTGGCAAGCTGACATTTGAGGCATAGCCCCTGACCCCTTTTGCAGCCAAGCACACCACCTAAAGAAGCTATGTGTCCTAGTCAGCCTGCAACAGTGAAGAGGCTACAGCTCCAGCAGCGTCTAGCAGAACAATAACGCAAGATACACAAGCTCACAGGAGTGATAGCGGACCTAGACATGGTCCAGAGACAAGAAGTTGCGATTTAGAGTCAAGAAGCTGTGGCCCAGGCAACTGAGGCTGTTATTAGGCTGTAGTTAGCATAAGTCGCCTGGCTAACCTTGAAATAGGCGAAGAAATCGTTCAGCTTGTTGGCGAATGCAGAGTCGGTGCTGATCATAGCAGTGTCATTGGTGTTGTAGTCCGTAATGGTGTGTCTCTCTGACGGAAGTAAGACTGTAGACACTCCCGGTACCGACGTTTGTCATCTTTCACTGTGCACTGGATGCCAGATGATGCCTCTTTGTAGGTGCTCATGTCGCCAATGGCAAGTCCTGCATTGTATGCGGCAGTCCTGATGTTCATGACAGCGCATGGTTTCTGGTTCTGAAAAGTCTTGATTCTCACTGTTGGCATGATCTCCTCCACTAGCGCCCAAACAAAGCTAACTAACTTCGTCCGTAAACTTGACATTGCACATGACCAGAACATGTCCTGTTTATACTGGGTATAAGGAGAATGGTGCTGTGGTCCGATTTCCCAGAAGCTGGCTGAGAAACAGCTTTGTAGGCTTGCTTGTATGGGGTGTAGCAATGGTGACAGGTTCTAGCTCCCCTCATCAGACACGTAACAGGTTGATAAAAGTTCGGCATAACTTGTCTGAAGTTAGCTCTATTGAAATCTCCTACCACAATGAGGGCTGTGCTTGAATCTTTGTTTTGAAACACACTCAGCACATCATGTAATTCAGACAAAGCTGTAAATGCATCTGCATGGGGTGGAATGTAGTGCGCTGTGGCAATGACTGAAGTGAACTTACGAGGCAGATAGAAGGGGCAACACTTTATGCTCAGGTGTTCAAAATGAGCAGAGCAGTCACTGGAGATAGTAGGGATGCTCCTGGCATCGCACTACTTTCTGTTGACCATAAAACACACACCTCCACCTTCCCAGCTCTGCCATTCTATTCACATCATGTCCTTTGTTGTTGTCCAAGCCACGCAATATCTCGCTTGGCCATGACAGGTCTGGTTTAACAGTGTCTGAGATTGCTTGTGCAATCAGAGGTACCAGAGGTACCAGAGGCTTAACCCAATTAGTAAAGCAGCAAAGGCTAACCCCAGCAGTAAAGCAGCAGGAGCTAACTCCAGTGGTAAAGCAGTGGACGCTAACCCCAGTAGTGGCACAGAGGCTTCGGCCTGCACCTAAGCTGAGGCTCTAGCTAGCGACAGCCACAGGTGTGTCTAGGCCACCCTGTCATGCCTGAACCATTCCCTTGGAGAGAAGGTATGGCTCCCCCAGAGGTTACTGGGTTATTGGGGGGCTCCTGAGGAGATCCCGGAGGGGATAGGCCCTTGGGGACATGGAGTAGCAGCCCAGAGGGGGAGCTCAGTTCTGGGCTACACAAAGAGGCTCCATTGAGGGAGCTTGGTCGTGGAGGACTCGGAGGGTCTCCGAGGAGGGAGCTCATTAGTATGCTGTCTTTCAGTTCGTCGGTGGGCTCAGGGGAAATATGCTTTTTTTATATTGGTTGGTTTATTATTTATTATGATGTCTGAAATCAAGATCAGATTTCAGATTTTCAAGGATGCCAACTGATTACATTTTCTGGTATACAATTTACAAGTTTTTCTCTCAAATTTTTTGACACATGGCCAAATAAGCTTATGATAAATGTTATCTAATATGGTCTTTAATCCCCTGTCTTTTAAACATAATCATAATGTGTAAATTGCCTCTCCCTTTCTACATTGCTAGACTCATCAGGCTAAGCAAGACGCCTCAGATTTTTAGTGATGGTCCTGGATATTCTAGCACAGTGGTGCTCAAACGTACTTGAGCATAGAGCTTCTCAAACAGTCCTCTGGGACACCCAAATGGTACACATTTTTGTTCCAATCTACACACAGTGCATCGAGACAGAGGAATTATGTGGACTCTCTAGAAATCCCTGGCAAATTGATTTAAGATCCAGTGCATTAGCACAAAGCACAACAACTGCGAAAGATGCCTAAGCAAAAACAAATTTGCTCCTCAATCTCACTACATTTGAACACATTTAATGTTTTGCTTGTATATTTAAGTTTAGGTGAGAAATAGACTCTTTTAAGTAAAATGACACTTACATTTTTGCTTTTTTATGAAATACATTGTACAATGCAGAAAAATGTAATTATCACCAAACTTCTTTTAAAGATTCTCATCAATATGTTTATTCAGATAGCCAGACTGGGTTCAATTCTTGTGTGTTTTTCTATATGTTAAAGCCAGTAAATAAACAGCAGTCATACACCAGGCAGCTGGTGGCCCCTGTGATCAGAAGATCATTGGTTTGAATCTCAGGTCTGCCAGTGACTGCCATTGAGGTACTCTAGAGCAAGGTACTTTCCTCAAACTTTACTCCCCAGTTGCTGCATTAGTGGCTGCCCACTGCTTCATTTTCTCTCAGAATATGAACATGCAAATTGACCATGTTCACACTTTCTACTGTGAATATGAAAAGGTTTTCATTCTTTGCATAAAATAATGGCAAGTGGTCTGCTCTTTTTTCATAGTGGTCAGGACAAATTGCTAGTGATAAATTGTTTTACAGACAAAATCTTGACTATTCACAAGGCTAATGATAGGATGACATCTGAATCCAGCAGCAATCGTGACCATGTTAGTTACATGAATGCACACAAATATCTAAGGCCAGGAACTCTAGAGAAGCCACCATATCAGCAGTCTTCAGCTGGTCACTGCTTTAAAAAAAAAAACAGCACCGAGCTTGAGCCCAGCCTGAAACAAGAACAGAGCTAAGCTTATCTCCGGAGGGAACTTGGATCCATCGCAAAAGCATTTAGCCATCATGCAAAAGTGATTAAAGAAAGGAACAAACCCCTTTAAAGGATCTTATCATCAGATAAGGCAAACACAGGAACTACGGTGAAACAACTACAGAGGAGCCACACATCACTGAAGATTTCACTCATAAAAGCTTTGTATAAACATGACTGCTACTGAGGAGACTTTTTCTCTCTTAAAAGTAATTAAAAGCTGCCTGATAACCAACTTACAAACAAATGTCTAATGTTACAACTCCCTGGTAGCAGTTCAGAAGTACTCCAAAAACAACAAAGACAACTTTGAACTCAATTAGCTCTAATGGACTTGGTGAGGTATACGCACACAATGCACTTTATAAGTCAATATATCAGCTCTTAAATTAAAACAATATGTATTTTTTAAAGCTAACTGACAGAAGAAAACCACATAAACTTCCTCCAGTGTACTCTTAGACATGATATATGTTTAGTTTGAGCACCTCAGGTTCCCACTGAGAGAAGAACACTTAGAGTTCATCATCACTCATGCAAGAGAAAGCGGTTAAGCTTTCAGCTAATGCTCACCCTGCTTGACAAATTGGCTGAGTCTTTGTCAATGTAAGGCACAGCACAGCACTGGTTGCATGCATGGAGATTTAGATCGCTGGCATGAAGAGGCACAACTGGAAATTAATGTAAATTCCTCATTCACTCATTTACATGCATGCCTAATGTCTTAATTGCTGCATTAAATGTGCACTCTATATTAGAGCTCAAAACTCAATGAATCAATAGCACATTTTTCCACTAATGCAGAGTCAGTTGAGAGGAAAATGCATTACTGTTACATCATAATGCCTAACCAACTGAACACAATTCAATGCAGGCCTGTCAATAATTCAGCACAATTATGCCTAAAATGACCATTTTTAGTAGTATTATAAATATTTTATAGCATCAGAAACGTGTGTAAAACTAAAGGGTTTATCATTTTTCACCACGCAGATTTTTCTTATTTTTGATAATTTATGAACAATTACATACATAATGAATCTTTACCAAACTTCATACATTACAAATTCTCACCAAAATACAACTTGACCTGATGATTTCAGTATGATTGAAATGTAAAATTTGTTTTTTTTTGTTGTTTTTGTTGTTTTTTTGTTGTTTTTAAATTTGCTGTGCTAAAAGTACTGATATAATCTGGTAAAATGTCCTGCCCATTATGTTAACTCCTTCCAGTGATAAGGGTAATCTTTGGCACTAAATCTAATCAGTGTATTGAGAAATTTAGCAACAACATATTAACAGGCAATGAGGTCAGCAACTACATTTAATCTGGATCTTTGATATTCACTTCAGTTTAGAAATAACTAAAGTTTGGTAATTTCTGGTTGTAATGTGAACGTGCAGTAGGAAAGGGGCTTTGTTTCTCAAGCAGAATAGAAAAAAGTACTGCAACGTTTTATATTTTGGGATGATCTATCTATTTAGCTACTTGTAGTGGTGCATATACATTAAAACATATTCAAAATCACTATGTTCAAAACTGACAGATTTTGCGGAGATGGATACGCCCCCTTAAAATATTATTCTACATTATTTATTACAATATTAATTAACCATGTTTAAAAAAGCACATTCTATTTATTATGTTTGATGTGAAGTAGATAAAGGTGGTAAGGTAAGGAATTGGATTCTCACCTGAGAGTAAAAATCTCCACAGAGGACAGTGTTGAGGCAGCCAGGAAGGCTGATACCGTCTCCCTCTGCTTGATGGGCCTGGAGGGCACCATCACCACAAAGTTGCTGTCCAGTCGCAGCTCAGAAAGTGGCTGGAACAGACGCACACTGCCAATCCTGCGCATGGGTGTGGGACCTGAAAAGTACCCCGCTGGCCCCTGAGGCTCTGACGGTAATGAGCTGGTCTTGCGGGAGTCCTCTGAGTTGCAATCGCCAGTGTCTGTGGATTGTACCATGTAGTAGAGTTCCACTGGTGTGCCCTCTGTCTGCTCTGGGGCTTTCTGTCTACCAGGAACTACACTAGGTGGACTGAACCAACTGGGAAGTGGCTCCAGATCCGCCACACACAGTCCAAGTTCGCCTTTCAAACGGCAGGTGCCCTGGACCTCCTGGGTCTCGTGGAAGGCAAACATTCGGACACAGGGAAGCCTGTCCACGGTGCTGTAGTCATCCCAATTTCGGCCCACGACATAGAACAGTACCTGTACTTTGGGCCAGCTTGGATGTATGCGCTCATTAATGATGAACGTTTTAACTTTCCAGTTAAATGTAAAGAGCTGAGAAGATGAGGGCAATGATGATGATGGGTTGTTGAATATCCCTGAACCAAGGAGCTCCATGGGTACAGGCTGCTGGACCGAGAGTGGTCCATAACTTGCATTGACAACAGGCATTCTTCGGGCCTGCTGGATGAAGAATAGCTCAGTCCGGGCCTGCAGGCTAGAGTTCCTCATGATGTCCTGGTTGGCCTCCTTGAGGAAAAAGGCCAGCTCAGCATTCAGAACCTGGTACTGAACAGGTAGGTATGTGGGCACGGCACCAAACCTTGGCAAGCCATCTAGCAGCAGTCTGCCATCCATCACTGCCACAAGAAGAAAGAAAAGAAGGCAGGAAGAGACATCAGTAACCTTTCTATAATGCGGTACAACCTTCACCTCCCAGACCCTAGCTGCAGCAGTTGCTTAAAACCTCTCAGCATGCTACAAAGTGGGAGTCATTTGTCTCTTACTGTGGACAAACCCTGATCGGCCACTTTCCACACCACAATTTCATCTCAGACCCCCAAAGCCAGACCCCCTTATCGACTGCCTGCAACTTGAAGCAGCTCACCACAGATATTTGGTCTGATGGAGGGTCCCGAGAGGCTTTATTGATTTTGTGTCATTGTGCCTGCTTGAGAGAGGTGTAGGAGATTTGTGACGACTGGTGGCAGGCCTGCTGATCACACACACAGGCCTGATGCCAGGTCACCACAGCAATCCAGTGATAAAGAATCTCGTTGGCTTGAAAGTATTACACGGATTGTTTAACAGTCTAACTTGCACAGATGGGATGAGCTAAACAACTAGTCAATAAAATTTGGTTCACTTCTCACAGCTTAATGATAACTTTTGCCTGTTAATAACTGAATAAGTTTTTACTGCTTAAAAACACACTGTCTGCAAGACAACTGTCTCCTCATTCACCTCTGAAGGGTAGAGGACCATTCATTTGCATGGAATTGCACTAGTGCTTGTTAATCTGTTACATTATGGACTGACTGATCTTGTTAGAAGATTCAGCATCACTTTTGGGGGCTTTTTTTCATTTGCAGTCAGATTCCTGGAAAGAAATAAAGCCAAGTCATGGACAATGATTTCTGTGATGAACCAAGCTGGCAGCTAATAAGTAAACACAGGATAATTATCAAAAAATGTTTTTATCTATCCCCCCAAAAAACCCAACTAGTTTCTATATGAAGAAGAGGTAAACGAAAAAGAACTACCTAGATCCTAAGAAAAACAAAAACTAACTGACCTCCTTGACAAATAAAAACTTAAAACACATGTAAAAACAAACACAAAACTCTATACACTAAACAGTGACCACTAATCCACAAGCAATAAAACTAGTAAACTAAACTAAACATACATAATCAAACATAATCTATGAAAAGATTAAACCACCAATGACCCAAAGAAAATAACAAACCTCAAACATACCACTTACTGCTGATCAAGAGACTGAGATACAATATGCTTGAAAAACAACACATTTGTAATCATATGTACCATCTTTCACTTATTTACAACTCTCTATCTTTAGATATTCCCTCCTTGTATGCCTCTACACACAGGATGTAAAAACCATACCCAAAATCATACTCAACAAAATGGTAGTAGAACTATATTATCATCTATAAGTAAATTACAGGTTAAATATAATAAGTGCATTCTTGGTCTATATTAAATAAACAAACAGTACAGATGCCTGTAAGTGCAACATGTAATAAAATACAAACATGGATTTAGAAAATAAGCATGACTGGTTAAAATGTAACTTTCAATGGAGTAAACCATTAGTTAGATTTTTAGTTAGCTTTGACAAATGTACTCACACATCACAAATTTTACAGAGGTAAATGTAATTAACATATCTATGTTTGATATTATATTAGTAATTGTAAGTATATATGAGTAGTCTAGTATGACTGGAACCACTTTATTCATAAATATATTCATAAATATACAAAATGACCATGACATCATTCAGTAGAATTAATATTATTTTCACAGTGTTGTACTGGCAAACACAAAACATTACTTTTAACATATAATAGTTTGTTTATTGCTTGTCTGTTTTTCACAAAAAAAGTCTGTTTTATGGACTCAATTCATTGCTTTTTAACAACATGTAAAGAGGACTTGAAGGAAGAAGAAAGTGTTGCTTTGAGAGGCACTGATAACAAAGCTATCATTTTTTCCCCTGGTGCTAAAAAGCTGCTCAGAAATCTACAGCACAAAGACATTCACCAAACTACAGCAAGCATGTTCAGGTTAGTTTTGGCAAATGCTGCAGCTTGAAGCTCTAAGCATTAATAGAACTTTTGGACTGTAAAAACCATGGTGAAAAAAATCCTGGGATTGTTACTTCATCTGGTAGAAATTAAAATGTTTTATACGAACAGCATAAGTAATGAAAAATAAATATTTAATCATGATTTATCTTTTTTTCCAGTCCACCAGCCCACCTTGGGTAAAAACACACATAAACCTTTAGTAATGAATACTACCTAAGTTAGTCTTACTACTAGATACCCAGTTGACTTAGAGTGAAGTTTGAAGTGAGTCTGAACTGTTACCTTATAAAGGTTTTGCTTTATTTCTCTCTCTCATGAATGAAGCAACGCTCTAAATCAAAAGCACACAATCAGTGCTTAATAATAATTAACACAAATAATTTTCACTACAAATAACACAGGTAGGCTAAAGGAGTAGGGAAGAAAAACAATGCATCTTATTTCTGGGGAAGCAATAATGATAATGATACAGAGAGATAGAAAGTGGGAGAGAGAGAAATATTGGGAGAGAGACAGAAAATGAGACAGACAGAACAGCATTTCAACATTTCCTAGGCAGTTATGATTTTTGGAGCTGGAGAGTTTGATTTCTTTTTTCAAGCACAATCTGTAACACTGATTCCACACTATAGTGAGTCTTCTTCCTGGCAGCAGACAGGATTTCATAGTTTGGTGGGACTCAGTGGGTTGTTGGAGAGAACCAGCAATTAATATTTGCAATAGAAATTGCTTAAACCTGGCAAATCCTCCTCAGTCTCTCTGGCAAACTAAATCATGGATAGAGCCAAAACATTTCACCACTGCCATACTATGGCACAAGAACAAATGCTTTTTTTTCATTTTGGAAATGCCAGGCAAGTTAACTTGTACTGAAATCAAATATGTAAATAGAGCAAGTGCTTGCAAACAAAAGTCAAGTGGCTCATCTCATGGTGGGCTTTCTGGGTCTTCATACTGGTGGGCAGTTGGACTGAAGTACGAAGTGGGAATAAGTGAGAATGATGGAAATAAAACCAGAGAGACAATCTTTTCATCTTCAGGCAGTGTCCTCTTTGTCCTCAAACTCAATTACATGTGAGTGTGCCCACTTGTAGTAACATGCCTGATCACTTCAGAGCAATAGCATTCAAGCCTATATTTAGCATTCACACAGGCACACAAACACATAAACATGCAAGCTTGTCTTTCTTTTGGTGTCAGGACATGGGATCATAATCAGGAACTATATAATGTTTTGCCTCCAATATGTTATTAAGAATGTATTTTTATTTAAAATTAGCAGGAAGGATATTTGTGTGTGTGTGCTGGGAGTGATCAAGCTTTTGACTATAACAGTATGGGATTTGTAATATTTATTTTATACACAATAATAACTAAAATATATTATAGACTTTGTAACTAATGATATAGAGTTTTCCTGATCATTTTATATCAGATATTTCATGATATTGTTTGTTATTTTTAACAGCTTCACAATATATCCCAGTATATCATGGCTGCTGGATCAAAAAGACACATATCTATAAAACAGAACATCTACAGGAAAAGAATAAGATGTGTTTTTCACATTTTATTTTTAAATTAAAAACTGAAGCACTCTTATCAATCTATATATCAAATAAGTTATATGAACATAAAGGGTAAAAAGTTATAAATGAGATAAATTGTTTAATTTCAAGAAAACTTTTTTTTGGATTTAAAATATGAAACATGAAAACAATTCTGAAACCATTACTTACACTTCACTGTATTTAACAGTCCATATCCACCATTTGGAGCACTTATCCGCTCCTAACTGTGTGTATTTTCCAGCTTCTTCTGGTACTAAATAAGTGGTCTTTGCCTGTAAAGATATCACTAAATTGAACTGAATTCAATGATGCATTCAGATGTCCATGCCATCGTGCTTTTAAGTTAAATACTACATTAGTGCATTAGGGACATTTTGTCTAGATGATCATCTGCACACATCTTCATCCCACCCACAATCTCTACAATCACACTCTACAATCATCTATGGATTGCATGCCAGTCATAGGAAGAAAGAAGCCGTTTATTTAGGCATAGCAGTAGTTATGTAAAGTGAGGTCTTTCACCATCATGTTTCTCTGACGAACACACACATACAGTTTCATACATTTTGCTTTTAGGATGTACAATGTATTTTCGATTCACTTTTTCACATGAAAAATATTTTCAAGTGAACTATGATAGTGTTGAAATTAGTACCCCCTAATCTCACAGGGCGGTGGTTTGGTTGGGAGGGTCATCCAATTGTCCTTCCCTGCCTTTGTAATTTTTTTGCATTCTTCTCGTTTTAGTACCCTTTTTTAATTTGCCCTCAGCAATGCTAAGCGATTAAGAACCTCACATTTCTAATGAAGCTTAGATTTGATATTCTAATGATTCTTATGATGCTTTCCCATGGCTTTGACACGCTCTTGCAGTCTTGCAGAATTCTTTGAAATAAGACATATATGTTTATTAGCAAAACATTCTTTTATTAATAAAGTAATTTATAAATTTTTTCAACAAATTTATGACACCATATATGCTTGTTTCAATTGATTATTTTGTTATGGCTTAAAATGAGATTCCGGTTGCATTTAAGTAATTTGTGCAAATTCAGAGAATTCTCTAAAGTTCACTTACTGTCCAGCGCCAACTGCATGGCTTCAGTTCCTTTTTTTTATCAATAGGAATACAATAGTATTTACACTACATTAGGGTTGCCAGTATCAGTATGTAACAGAGAAATTGGTTAATAATAATGAAGTAATAGTTAGTGCTTTATCATCTGTACCTGCACTTTGCTATTGTAACCTTACTATAATTATTAAATACATTAATCAATGTATCAGTGGAAAAAGTGGATGTATCAATAGATGTTTAGTTTACCAAAAATGACTAATAAAATGCACAAAACCATGAAACAAACATTGTTGTGCATATCAGAAGGACTATGTCAGATTTATATCAGTATGCAATTTCAGTAATAAAATAACAAGTATACATATATATATATATATATATATATATATATATATATATAACAAAATAATATTGTTATTTTATTAAGAGTATACATTTTAATCAGTGATTTAGTAAATGATAATCAAGTTATTGAGGTGTATTTCTGTTAGACACAAGCCATTCATAAAATCCTAAAAAGTTGCTTTAAAATCTAAAAATGTAAACTCATGAAGCATTTTTAGCAAGCAATTACTTTTTTATTGGGTGGATTTGTGCTATGATATAGATGACTAAGCAAGAACCGATGGAAAAAAACAACATTATTCTAAATTATTTATGTTTGATGTTTTCCTTTGCAGCAGTGGTAGTCCACACCATGAGTGTACTTCATATGCACTGTGATCCATTTAAAAAGAGTTTGTTGGCCCCTAAGCCTGTCACAGACACTTGCAAAGCAACTTGAATATGTGCTGACAACAGCAAACAAGTACAAAGTAAGTAGAGGCCGGGGAGCTGTTTAATTTAAGATATGTTTTAGATATGTTTGAGTGGTGCACTGCCTCTAGATGCCGATTCTGGCCTTCAGGGTATCTTACTAGAGTCAGGTTTTGTGTTCATGTAATTTGAGTGCCCTTTGGCAATAATTCTCTCAATTGCTTCAATAAAAATCTACATAATCTTACTGCAAGAGAATGCGTGGGTTATACTGGATAACGGTCAAGCACTAAGCTAATAGATAGTAATGGTAATCACTCAGAAGGACTAAACTTTACATAGTGCCATGACGAATCAGAGAATCTTAGTCCAATACCATCTATCAGCGGTAGGCCACCCATTTTCCATTTGTGGTTACATACAAAAAATATTATCTTTTATTCTGAAAAATAATGCAATATTTACATGCTACATGACATTTAAAAAAAAACTAAAATTATGTTTTACATGATAGAGGGACCTTTAATGCAATCCTGTCTCTGCCTACTTCTAGATTGAAAGGATGAAAGGAGACATAGTCCCTTCCCTCCAGCCAGTCTGCCATCAAATACTGAGCTTCACATGCCAGAGCACGGAACAGCAATTTCAGCATGTAAGCCTCATCCCAGACAAGCCTAGGACAAGTGAAGGGGTAGGAAATTAAGCTGATCTGAAATGTAGTTAGATATGAAACAGGCAAGAGAGAAAATGAAAAACTTAAACCTCCAGAAGAATTCCAATGACAGACATATGTCAGAAAAGAAATGAGCATCTTCTTCAAATGCAGATAATAAAACACAATACATTCTTGAGGCTCATTCTTTATTCTTTGGACAAAAATCATATTAGTACTGTAGGATAAGGTTATTTTTTTGTGATTGTGAACCTATTTTCATAAATGTTGGCCTCTACCACAAAAGTACATAAGATGATTTGGATAAAACGAATAAGTAAGCTTGGATTATTCAGTTAGTGTCACTGTGGTTGCTCATAAAGATCCTATCAGAAATAATCTCAATCAAGGCTCAAAAGTAATTTCTTTTTAGGTGGGACACTAAAAATCGATCTCCCTGTTTTCCTAGTTAAGCATAATGTATTAAACGCAACAAGAATTGTGGAGAAACATTCTGGGTAAGGGGCTGGTTGGTATTAGTCATGCTTGGCTGCAGAAAGCTCATCCAACATCTACTCCAGTATCCCTCTATCAAAACAGAAGCAATCGCACAGCATGCTAAAGCTTACGAGGATCTCATTGCCCTCAGTACAGCAACTGAACAAAGCAAAGAGATCCAGTTGGGGATAAAACATTAAGTGTTCCAAATAAGGTACGATTTGGACTAGAATAGGATTTTTATGACACTTCTATCCCATCTAGTACCAATTGATCACAAGTGCATTGTAGTGTTGCAGGGAAAGGTTTGTATATTTGTGTGTGTGTGTGTGTCTGTGTGTGAAAAAGAAGAACTACAGAGTAGCATAAAGAAGCAAAATGTGCTGAGCTGAGCAACACAATTGTTAGCTCATCCTCAGGAATACTGGTAGCAATATGAATTGTTCAAATGTGCTTAGCAGGGCTAGCATACCTGTCCATCTGACACCACTGATTGGCCACTCTAGGAAATACTGTACAGTCCTTATTGTCCCTACACCTTCCTTCAGCCCAAAGATCACGTATAGTCAAACTCTGAGCCAAACTCTGGTGGAGATGTAATGAAAAAGACTGAGTCCCTTCTCAAAGACAGCAATGTTCAAAGGCATGTTGCAATAATATGAGGGTAAATTTTCATTTCAAATCATCCCTCCAGGGATTGCATTTCTAAGACAAATGAAAAATAGCACACACTGAAAAAAGAGACCGACGGAAGTCAAATGAAAATATGAAACATTGCAAAAAGTATTAGCATCATAGGTCGTGCTCACAGGGAAAGGGAAAGAAAGACAAGCAAACCCATTCAGAGTGAATATTAGTCTCCTTTGAATAGACACATATATAGCTGAGAATATTACTTTTGGTATATGTACAACATTTCAATGCTCTCAAGACTTTACTGCCATCGCATATTGCTGTTAGCCTAGGTTCCTGGATGATTTTTATTTTTGGTCAACTGATTGGACTGGCAACTGGTGATAACAGTAGGCAGATGTTTTTCTTAACTCAACACACTTTACATTAACAAGACAGGATAAGACTAAAGCATTAACATCTTTTTCTCATAAAACCTCAGGTGCCAATTTGGTATATATAACTTTATGCCAGTAAGATCTGATAGACATGAATCATAAGAGACCTTTTTGCTAACCAGGCTCCAGCTCTGTTGTACAGCCTATGGAACAGACATACTAAATCTTTAATGCAGTAATCGTACAATTTCCAATGCTGATGGGGTTTCAGACTCATTGTGCATGCAGTGTGAATACTCAGCACCAATTAAACTGTGCTTCTGGATTCCAAATGGAAATTACACAAATTTTGAAAAACTTATGGAATTGAGAGATGTGTACTAGGAATTATGATTTAATAATCATGTTAATCTATTTAACATCTTTTTAGGAACTATCTCAAGTGAATGTCTGTAAAATAAAGTCACCACAGTACATCTTAAACATTCATGAAATTACAAATTTTCACAAATTACTGAGCCAAAAAAGTGAAAAATTTGAGCACTTGAAGGCAAGATGTCCATAAGCTGAATTTAATATAGAATTACATTCTTTAACAAACAGTTGGTAAGGCTTATCACCTTTGCCACCCTGAAAACATGTATGCTAAAAAATGAGCAAAGAACACTTTTCCAAGTGAAATATTTAAAGAAAGAAACACATGCAACTCTTCCATATCATCATAATCCCATTTATAGACACTATGCTACAAAAGTGTCTTTCTGAAGTTCTGTATGTTTGTCCAGTACATTTTGCCTTTATTTTGGGCCACAGAGAATAATTCACAATTGAGAAAATAAGGTACAAAATGACTCTCCAGTCTCACAGGATATGATAGAATATGTACTTACATTTGAATTCAGACCAAATGAGCTACCTATTCCCATCTACTAGACATTTCCCCCATCACATGATGCCAACAGCACTAAACCACATGAAGCACTAAACATTTCTTTTTGAACAACCACTAACACAACATCTTTGGACAGCACGGCACATTTGGAGGACAGTACTAACTTCCAAGTGTTATATCAGCAAGTCAACATCTGTGGTTGCTGATACCATGCCGGGCACTAGAAAGGGAAGCCACCCTACCCATATCGCACGATCTCCCATGCTTAGACAGGTGCACCATTTGAACGTTTTACCCATTTATTTATGACAGGTAAAAGCTACTGTATTCTTTAGAAATCTGGGATCACGCCCTCTGGAAAAAGCCGCTCACATGACACAGAACAGGAGTAAAGTCAGAGATACTCTGTTTACATTATGATATCTGATTACCTTAAACATATTAGTATTTTAGCTAGTTTGATTGTTGGTATGTGTATCTTTTTTCTTTTAGTTTTATTTACATGCTTCCTTTACTCCAGCAGCAGTTCCGCATTGCTGAATCTACTCTGGGTACAGGACTCTTTCAGGTTTGTGTCAAAATACTGGGCCTCAGGGTAATCAAACACACAAACACACACACACACACACACACACACACACCCACATATACACACTCACAACAATAGGGATGTCCAGATCCGATCACATGATCGGAAAACAGGCCCAATCATGTGTTTTAAGACTCGATCTGAACTAGACATCACCTCAGGACTCACAATGTAGGAGAGTTTGAAGAGGAGATTAAAAAATGCCTCGTGATGGCACAAAGGCACAAGACATTACAGCCAAGATAGCGCAAATGATCGCAAATAGTGACCTGCCATTTGCCTCAGTATAGTATATAGAAGCAAACAAAAAGCCACCCATAAATAGGGATGATTTGGTTTACGGCTAAGCTTGTTTATCCAAATATTTGAATCAGCCAGAAAAAAGGGCATAAAAAGATGATCCCTGTATTCTGAGACAAAGCCGGACTTCATTAAATTGTATTGGATATTAAACTATGAAACTCAATGTGTAGCTTTCCTGTTCAACATCATAAGCAGAACTCAGGTGGGATACATTTTATGTCCTCGAATTGTCAAAAAACAAGAATAGTTAATAAAACACATTTGTGTGACCTTAAACATCACCCATTTCAGTTCATTATTTACAAGGCAGGCAATACTGTTTTTGACAAGACATGCCTGCATTTGGAGGCACATCCACAGGACATCTGTGGTAAAGAAATACATGACCACCCTCAGACATCAAATTGTTCATGTGTAGAAACACATGTCAGAAACATGCACTGGCACTGAGCTCTGACATGTATGTGCTGGTCTCTCTGGCAGGGCCACAGTCAGTTGTAGTTCCCCTTGTTCCAGAATAAAATGCCCCCAGTCTTATTCTCTTGATTCAGTAGGTACACTTATCCATCAGCTTTTATACACCCAGCACGCCCGTGCAACCAACTGAAGACATTTTAATAACAGCAAAAATTCGCGAAAGACACAGTTACCCCTTTCTTTATTGCAAGTCATAAAAGAAGGTGCTGCCTCACAAGACTTCTCCACATCTCCATGGCTTTCTTTAAAAACCTGTCTCTTGATGCATCAGTCCAACATGACTTATTGGGATACCTCCCACAAGGTCACTGAGCATGTCGACAATGAGTAAATTATTGATTGCCTAGGACTGCCTTCTTCCAGCACTCTAGGGCAAGTCAATTTGAAGTCTAGCTAGAATTGATAAACTTTTTAAACTGACCTTTAAGCTTAACCCAAAACAGTCATGAGAGGCCACTGGCAGTGATTTGCTCTCATAATCAGGCATAGATGAGCTATAATGGAATATACACTACATTTATTTGGAAAAACGTACTTGCGGGTGATTAAATAATGTCAGGGCAGGTGATTAAATAATGTCATTCAGTGTGTTCTAATGTGAAATGGCCAAAATATCAATTGTACAAAACAGTGGGGATAGGAACAAGACAGTCAAAATAATTTATTGTTTCAAAAAGCCACCTCAACAATATTATTGCTACAAATACATTTTTTGGAGTCTCAAAAACTCTGAGGGAAGGTTTTGGCCTAAAATATATTTTTAATAATCCATTCATGGCGGAGTGTTACATGCAGGACACTGAGTGAGGTGAAAGAGAACCCCCCCCCCCAAAAAAAACAATAAAAAGCCCAATCTGCCTCTAGTATTATACCGTTAGGACACATACATTTTCTGTGGAATGTAAAATGACTCCATTTGTATTGTATACATTATGATATCTGGGTCCCAACCCTATCACTGCAAAGGAATTACTTCACGTCAAGACGCCCTAAATTACTTTATATCTCAGTGATTGAATTGTGCAGAGAAATCTGGGGGGTTTGTATGTAAATGTACGAACAGAGACAGGCTGTGGCAAAGTTGAAATCATGCTGATGCCTGCAAACATAATGCTTTAATATTCAGCATTATTGCAGGGGTTTAAAATAAAACAAAATACGCTCATGCAAATGAAACAAAGTAGACATGCAAACACTGCCTGGTCTGAAAGTAGGACCATAATAATAACATCAAATACAGCCCAACAAGTACAATGTGGTTTGTAGATATGCCTCAAGGCATGCAATTAAATCTGTTTATTCAACCTACATTATTAATGTTCAGTTTACCTCTAAAATGCGCTGTCTCTTGGCAAATACAATTGTCTATCATAAACTGAATAGATTCTTTGCAGCAGAGTCATATGTCAGCATTGCAGCTGGATATTTTAGCCGTACGTTTTGTTGCTACAGTATTCTACGGATGTGAGTGTTCATTTCATCAAAGTTAGAGTTTACTGTCAAGAGCTTGAACAAGCAGTTCTTCACATGACAGCATGTCTTCAGCAGCAAATTTCACAAGGAGCATTTAGTATGCATGTGTTTGTTCATGAAACGTTTTGTTTTAGTCTTTAATTTAAGCTTTAAGGACACTTTTATGCTGATCCAATTGTTTTCTTTGTAATCATCAGGACTAAAGCAAATGATGTTTTTCATCAGATATACAAGAGCAGCTGAAAGGTTCATATGCCGGGGGCTGAGGTTGAGTGAGTGTACAAGTGGGACTACTATGGCACTACAAAGAGCAGAAAATGACTTCAAAATGGGTTTGAAATGACAGTCCCTTATCAGGAAATAGCACACAATAGGCTGCCAATATTTAATTTCTCACAGGGCAGAAGGAGAGAGGGACTGCACATGGACTGGACTTCCTGCTCCCTCATGTACTCTGTATAAGAGTGAAAAAATGGCAGAAGTTCAAACGAAAATTAACTATGATTAAGATAACATGACATTGGGCCAAATGTTATTTCTTGTCACAGTCAATATCACTATAGACAAAATATATTGTTTCTGATTGGGTGGCATAGACACCCTCTCTACTTACCTCCTTTAAGCTCCTATTAAAAGATGATGAGATTAATACCTAAGCCTCTTAACATTGTCTAAAACCATTCACAACTAGATTACAAATCATTCCAGTTAAATTTTTAGAGCAGTCTCCTATAACACTCAGTGAAAATCTATTTTTATTTGTGTTTATTTTTATATCAGTTTTATAGATTTAAACAACAAATCTACTCAAAATTATATCCAGGATAACAGTGTTTTCAGAAAACATTTATGTTTGTACCCTGAAACTCCTGTCCACATTCTTAGGCTGTTTTAGCAACTACAAGGGAAGCAATGCAAAATAACTGGGATATTATTAAGTTACATACTTAAAGGGATAGTTTTCATTTTGGGGTGAACTATCCCTTTAAACATAAAAGTTGTTTAATTAGAGCAATTCCAGTAGTTTAAATATCTAGTATCATAAAGTATTCTTTGTTTTATTTAAAACAGTTAAAAGTCAAGAACAATCAGGGATCTTTTTAACAGTGTACAGGGGTGAGAAAATGTGGAGTATGAATGGGTTCATGAATGTAAAGCATGCTATCTGTTATTGGTGACTAGTTGTACTGGCTGTGGGACATACACTCACTGTTCCCTGTAACAAGCAAAATCTCAGTTATTTGTTCATTTAGGCTGAGCATCACCACTTCAGCTTCTATCAGTTCTTCCCACCACAGTCACAATCACACAGCACAGCCTCATTCAGATTTGTCCACCCCAACCTGCATCAGTTTTATCTATCATTACTTCCATTAGATATGCCCAATGTAGCTTCCTCCAGCCCTGACTATCACAGCATCTTTCAGTTTCAATCACCATGTCCTCCATATGCTGTAGCCATCATAATCATCACATTTGTCCACCACAAATTTCATTGGTTTTACCCACCAGGACCTCCATAAGCTCTGTCCATGACAGTCTCCATCAGTTCTGCCCAGCACAGCAGATCCGAGCCCACAGTCAAACATGCTCTTTTGTATGCCCTCCTCCAAACGACTCTGCTGACCCTGAAGTCATCTATGCTTCTTTCAGCTTCTCTCGGTAGCAGCAATAGGGTGGATGTAATAGTTTGGTGCCACACAGAGGCACGACTGGAGTTTTGCTGTCAGTGTGTGCTGCATGCAAATCCGGCAGAGCACGCTTGGCTCCTAATGCGAGCTGCAGGGCCTGGACAACAGAGACTTCACAGTTCAGTAACAGTGCTACCTCTGCTGCATGAGCTGACAGCTCTGGCTGTTCCTGCACCCCTACTTAAATGAGGCAGGAATGGATTACTGGTGGTCTATTTCAGCATGTCCACACATATGTTGTACGGAATATAGAGCTCTTGTTTCTAGAGTATGTGTGACGTTGTATATAATATTATGCGTAAGATTGGTATCTGTCATTTTATACTTGCTCAGTAAATTTCTCATTAGTTACGTTCTGAAGTTATAAAGAAGGGTCTATCAAGCTTCCAAAAGTTGGGGTGTTATGGGAGGGGATGCCAAATTATAAATAAAATCACAATCAATTAATATGACAAAAGTGTGTGTGTGGCACTCTGGTTAGTCGGGGCATGCACTCTGGCTTGGGCTGTTTATAAACAATCCCATATGCTATGGATTTTAAACCATGGAGGAATTATTTGTGGTGGTCAGGGGTGGTCACTCCCTCCCAATATATAAATATATAAACACACAGACTGGATTGTATATATATAAATTGTATACTATATATAAACACAGACTGGATTGTAATTAAATATAATATAACCAGTGAGCAGAATTATCAATGATATTGGGATTATGATTGTTTAGTGCATACTTACATACTGCTAAGGGAAACAAACTGGAGCTGCAGTTTTGTTTTGTATTACATCAAAATAAAATCACCTGGGGTGAGAAGGCAAATCCTGCATATGGCAAATCTTGCATCAATGGCTATTAAATGCTTGTTACAACATGCATTTAATACTAACACTAGTAATAAGAATACAAGGATATTTTCTTGACAAAACTAAAAGCTCTCCCCAAAATCCGCTAACATATTTAACAAACATATTACATGTATTATATTTCGGATTACATATATATAGAGAGAGAAATGTCATCCTGCTACTCGCGTTAGCATTAGCCGCACTTATGCTAACGATTAACTAAGCAAATAGCAATGTTTATTTCAATACGCTATTCAAATTAAAATAGGGTATATTTTTTGTAACAAGAGCTCTTGTTCACCTTACCTGCTTGAAATCTTTCATTAAGCCTGGGTAAAAGTCTTTAAGGTGTTTTATAAGGTATGGGATTCTGGTGATCAGTGATGTTGCCCTAAATCATCGGCAGCAAAAAAAAGTACTTCCAGACGCAGCTCTTTCCTCCTTTCTTTTCAACGAGCGGATTCAGAGCAGCACCGCCAGTTGCCAGGTATCTGTACTTTTACGAAGAAGACGCATCTGATAGCAGCAAGAACTGGGTTGACCGGGTGCTCAGTACTACCATAACAGTCATTTACATATTTTTTGCACCAACTTGGTACTGAAGTACCAGGTCTTTTGACAACAATAATGTTGTTTGCATGTTCTCCTCATGGCCACGTGGGTTTCCTCTGGGAGCTCCAGTTTCCTCCCACCACCAAAAACATGCGTGATTGGGGATTGGTTGATTGAGCACACTAAATTGCCCCTAGGTGTGACTGTTAGTTTATATGTGTGTGAGTGTGTGGCCCTGGGCCGTGCTGGCAACTGTCCAGGGTGTACCCCGCCTTTGCCCGTAGCCACTGGGATAGGCTCGAGTTCCCCCCATATGCATAATTAGATACAATTATATTTTATTTAAATGGGAAGAGCCTAGAAAGATAGGCTACTTAGTGGTGCATCGAGCCAGTTAATATATTCAGGTTTTAACACCAAGAAATGCCACCATGAAGCAGGACACAGGCTACTTCAAATCATACCATGCTTATAGCTCATGGTGAGGTTATGACAGGGCTTATATTTCATAGCTTCAGATAGCACTCTGCAAACTAAAAATTGTGGATATATATATAGGGGTCAATGATGTAACACCTAAATATTCTGTTCACCTGTGTGTTTTTAAGGTAAAAGAAGTTAAATGTACAAAAACATACTTCTATATGTAGTTTCTCTCCGATATATGTACTCACTTAAAAAAAAATTTTAATCAGGAGTTATTTTAAAATGTTCTGTAATTTAATGTTAAAATATAATGTGATCCGAACAATAATAACAAAAACTATATTAATTTCAAATTAAATGCGCCATTTCTGTAGCTGAAACTTTAAAAACTGATTCAATATGCTTAAGTTAATGGTATTTAAATTTTTTTAATCCGTTTTATGTATTTCACAGGAGAAATGAGTTGGTTAACTAAATTTCATTTGGTGACTGTGATATTATAGAGCACATATAAGAGATCATAATTTACAAAACTCAAAAGAAATGCAAACACTTGTTCCTAAACACTATATATTATTGACAATTGTAAAAATAATAAAAATATATATATATGTATTATGTTAAAAAATTTATTCGTTTTGAGATAAATTGTGGTTGCACCACATGAAATGTTTTTCGGGCTATAATCAATGACATATATCAATGACATATACAGTGGGGAAAAAAAGTATTTAGTCAGCCACCGATTGTGCAAGTTCTCCCACTTAAAATGATGGCAGAGG
>JBBKCR010000022.1:7643295-7653580 GCA_037577295.1 Ladigesia roloffi | reverse complement strand
GACCTCTGCCATCATTTTAAGTGGGAGAACTTGCACAATCGGTGGCTGACTAAATACTTTTTTCCCCACTGTATATAAATATTAGGGATGCTCCGATCAGGATTTTTGCCACCGATACCAAGTGCCGATTTTTTGTCTATGTGATCGGCCGATACTGATGCTTCAAGATCCCTGCTAACCATTGACTTTTTTCAGATAAAGTAATACTATAAATGTTGCCTTGTATGTGTGCCAGTGTGTGAGATTTCTCCTGTTGTGTGTGTGTGTGTGTGTGTGTGTGTGTGCGTGCAAGATTTCTCTCGTGTGTGCGCGAGAGTTCTCTCATGGTGTGGTCTGCGTGCACAAGAGTTTTCTTATGGTGTGTGTGTGTGTGGCGCAAGAGTTCTCGTGGTGTGCGTGTGCGCATGCTAAAGATTTTTTTTTGTGGTGTGGGTGTGCATGCGCGAGAGTTCTATCGTGTTGTGCTTGTGTGTGCGTGCGCGAGAGAGTTGTGTGTGTGTGTGTGTGCGGGAGTTTATCCATACTTCTGTCTTTTATCAAGTCTGATTATCGGGCGATAACGATCTTCTGCCGAATGGTCGGAGCATCACTAATATATATATATATATCATGAGCATCACAGCCATTCAGTCTGAGGGGGACACATTAATAACTTTACCCTCCACCCCCCCACCTCCCCCAAACTTACATTTCACATAATATATTAGATCATGAATCCAGTGCTGTTGAATCTTGAGTCTTGGATCTTTTGCAAAAGAATGCATTCCACTTGCACGCATGCAGCAACTCACTCCTCCAAACAATACCCCCAAACCCCGCTCCATGCCTAAACCCCGCCCCCACACTAAGACCAATGCGTCCCCCTCACATTAAAAATGATTCCGGTGCCCCTACATATATATACACATGTACAATAACAAAAACCAGAGTGGCTTACCCCAAAAAGGTCTGTGAGAATAAAATCCATTAATTTCAGGATTAATTAGTCAGTCCCTCAGTATCTGTGTTAGGATTAAAAGGAAACAAATGGGGTCATTGTACCATGGTTTGCTGCCTTCTTTACAAGGTACCATACTCTCAGAATGTCTTGTAATCTAACAAATCTCCGTTAGTTTCTTTCAAAATGTCACCAAAACAAACATTTCAAAGTACTACAAATATTCACCAGAAACAAGCATTTTTAGGATAAGAAAATCTTTTCTGAACTTTTCTTTGAAGCATCAAGAAAATTAACTGCAGTTAAGCTTTTGCTATCCATCAATATATGCTATTACAAAAAATCTAAACTGTTATGTCACATCAACACCAGTACAGACAATATATTGCCCAACACTACACAGAATTGTTAAAATCATGAAAAACATTGAAATAATTTCACCACAAGAATTGTTCATAGCACCAAAAAATGTACAGAAAAATCCAAAATCCATTTCCTCTCCTATTATTTTCACAACCCTAGATGTTATCTTACACTGTGTGTGCCTACATTGTCCTGGTGCATACTTCAGAGGCAGACTGTAGCAGCTGTTTAGTTCAACATTGATTGTGGTAGCTGTAGTGTTATTGTAATTTATAGGAATATGATTATCACTTATTTCTATATCATGGTATAGTCTGTCAGCTTTAACTGTCTCTTAATCTTAACACATACAAATATTTAAAACCCTTACATATGTAATTATAAAACTCATGCTATTAGTTTAGGTTTTTCAAACAGTTGATTGTATATGTATTTAAATAAGACCTTTAGATATTACATGAGTGTATATATATATATAATGTTTACATATATTTTGGATGTATATTATATATTCATGCAACACAAAATTTTAGATTTTCAATTTATTATTATTTAACATTCATATGTAGTTTTGGTACCAGCTGACAGTTCACATGCACACGTGTGCACACATGCTCATATGTCCTCAAGCCCTCCTGTGCACTCCCATCCATACACTCCATGCAAGTAAACAAGGGAACACGGTCTGGCACACTTGTTTCACACTCAGGCAATCTATTGAGAAGAAGGAGCTAGTGGAGGTGGCAGACTCTGCACTGATTCAGCCACTCACTACTGACAGCACACTTTAAGCACACTAACACAACACAATGATCACTCACACATCAAACTCACTGGTCTCAGGCTGCACACTCCCCGACGGCACAGAGCACAATGATTTCACACACGCATCCACACACAAACACACACAAATACAAACACACAAACACAAGCATACAAGCTGTTATCCCAGAAACTCAGCTTCCCTGACACACTCCCTCAGTCAATATTTACAGGATGCCAGAAGAGCAAGCCAGCAGCCAAATTTAACCATTTGCAAGCACATGCTGCTTGGCTAATTGGGTACATTTGTCTTTCATTTAAGGGTGATTGAAGCCCGGGACCATTTCTAATCGACCCAGTAAACTGTTAGAACTGAACTTGCTGCACACATAAAGAAAAGCCGAAGACATTGAGAGCCAGGAGGTTTTTGATTTGTAAGATGTTCAGAGTTTTTCTGTCCTAATGTGCTCATCCACTGATGTGAGGCTATTAAAAATAATAGGAGCATCATGCTGTTCTTCAGAACCCGACAATTGGCCAAATTTGCTGGGCTTAATGATTTTCGATCCCGAAGAGATGTGGTGGTAGAGTCATTCATTAATTTCCTTAATCAATCACTAATGCTTGTGTGAACTGCAATTCAGACAGGGGCTCTTCAGCAACCATTTACAGAGCTAGGATAGATTGCTCACCACCATTACCAGCAGGGGCATTACATTATTTTATTAGTGTTATTAGGCCTCAGTACACTGGCGGCACCAAGAAAATTTAATAGTAAATGACTTGGCATAGTTAATTTACTATTATCTAGAGATATATACACACCAATAATTAAGCTTGACACAAAAATAGATGACACAACCTATGCCATTATGCAGATAATGATGTTTAATGGCTTTGTATTATGCTGTACACACATCCAAACCTAAAATGAATTCCTACTGTGAACAATACATTCTGTTCATAGTAAGAATTTCTGTTATTTTAAGCTAAATTAATATATGATTCAATCAGAGCAAAGAACAAACCTTGAGATTGCAATGGACTTAATCTGGTCCAGATGTGGTTTTCGAATCATATTCATTCTACTTACGCACTAATGCTTATATATACAGTTAAAGAACAACAGGTGAAATTACATCTGGTATGACATGGAACTGAATAATACGTATCAGATACCTTTAAACCACAACTGTCAGATCTGACCCAACACTTTTATTAGTTTACCACAATTTCTGGTCTAAATTTCTGAAAAACTGTGTATTCAGAAAATTGTGTATCTGAGCCGAAATTAAACTATACACAAGCTTTGTTAGAAGTCACACTAATCAAATTACAAATTCTGTGTATTGTCCTTACCATTAAAAATGAAATTACCTGGTAAAACCACTGCTGATATGGTACAATCCACTAGTCATTTAATCATGATATTTCAAGAATGTTATTCAGGAAGGATAATGCAATTGTTCATTTTCACTGCCAAAAAAAAGACAATCATTGTCAAAATTACGGTATATTTTATGCAACTAAACTCAGTTTTGATCCAAATGTAAAATTAGTGGTTAATCTACAAATAAAAATATTTTTCTAATGCAGTTACAAAGGAATCAGGCATATCTAAGTTAACTGTGGTATTCCGTAGTGCACCTTTGGTGTCAACCGTGTATGCACTATATTCTTATTATAACATTTTATGTAGTATCAGTAAACTCTAGAAATTTTTGTACCAAGTTCATTAGCTTAAAAATGCTATTACTTAAATTAGGTGTCAAATTTATAATTGATTTATGTAAGGAAGAAAAAAATATATTCTTACCGATGACGTACAAATATGAACTCAGTGGAGCAAAAAAGTAATAGTAATAAATGACCAGTATCCAATTGTATATACAATTGTCTGTCATTATTGGAAAAATAATCCTAGCTATGTGTAGCATGGAGGTTGTTGTTTAAATTATTATGTATCCTATTGGGGGGGAGGTTGCATTTTGTGTCATTGAATTTTATGACATACATTAAACTAAGTAAGATTTGAGGCAGGGAATTGACTGTTTTTTTTTTCTTTTGATTACAAACATATTTTTGTCATTTGCAGCTCAGATGCGCTGGATTTGTAGGATTTATGCGTATATGAAATTTGAACTTCAAACTTCAACTACGCTTTTAAACTTCAAACTGTTGCTCCATCAAAACCGAAAGAATTGAAAATGATGTAAAATACGAAGTGAGACCAGACTCAGAAAGTATTGCAGGCATCTGCAATAAAATGGTTCAGGAGGTGCTTAGCTTAAGGGGAGGCGAGGAGTGCAGCAATGTTGCTGAATGTATGCCAGGCAGTTAGCAAGCAGAGGCATATGCTCCCCTTCCCCTCGCCTGACAGGGCAAGATAATCTATTTTCGATAGAAAGTATACACTGGACCGTGCACTTTTCCATCACTCCATCACTGCTTGTGAATCAATATCACAGGGAGCTTGAGACATGTTTATTAAATGGGGGAGAAAAAAAATTTGCAGTGTGCAAGGGACTGAAATTGGCTCATGCAAAAAAGAAAAAAACTGGATGGATTCTGCACAGTTAATTAAGATAAAACGATGCAATTCTGCAAAGATTGAGCACCGATTGGGCCCAAGCTGCTCATGGTGGTTGCTCTGATTTGATGCCAGCAAATGCATTTCCCAAGATTTTGATGCGAGACAATATTCCCGTTTTCAATTACACACATGAACACCCCCCTAACTACCAAAACTGACTCATTTGCATGATTGAAATATAATTACGAAATGATGAAAACATAGCTCTGTTTTGTTTCCTGTTACATTTACTCTCATTTTTCCGGCTGTTTTTGTCCGACTTTTTTCTTTGGTCAAAAAAATACATACATTATAAACTACAATTCACTTCAGTAAGAACAATCTTGTTATTTAGTCTATAGAGTAGCACTCTGACTTATGTACTGACCGACTTCTTGACCCACACTAATAAATATGAAAAAATATCTGTATATGTAGCATCAACATCCGCTCTAATACACATGTATTTGTGTTTATACAATGCCAAAAATCAACCTACAAATAACAGCAAAGGTGGTATGGAAATTAACATTCATAAAGCAATTTCATTTTATATTCATGCTCAGATGAGCACAGAAACATGACTGAGATCTAATTATGCTGCCAAAGCAAAAATAATTATTTGTGTTGCCTATTTTGCTTTTACTAATCACAGCAGAACAATATTTGATAAATCTTGATAAACCTTTAAGACAGTCATATAAATGCACAGTCATATATCATGCAAACAGGAACCTAATATCTGCTAAAACCCTTTTAACCCCAGCCACACTTTGTTCCCTTCCTTTATTGTTAAAGGCCCTGTATGCTAAAAAATATTGTTCTAGCATTTTTAATATAAATGTGCAAAGTAGTATATAACTGATGATTGAAAATTAATCAAACCTGCATTCAATAACATTTTCTTAAGAACAGAGAAAAATCCACAATTCTGAAATAAATTACCTTATGACTATCTGCGTAATATAACAAATAAAGGAGCAAAAAAAGTCCTTCACACAGACACAATTAAATAACAATGTTTTGTTCCCTGACAAACTGTTCAAACAAAAACATGTGCATACTGCATGTCATGTAACATCTGTGCTGTGTATTGTCTTTTATTGTTTTTATGCATTTGAGCCAAGACTTAGATTTAATTATAGTAACATCCCCCATTTCACAGGGGTTTTGTGCCAAGAGCACCCATGTATAGTGAAACATTGTGTTGTTGTGCATAATTAAAAAAATTCTCAACAATGCCTATTTTTATAGCGTAAACCCTAAATATGCCCCCAAATATGCTCCCAAAACACTTTAAGAGTCTAATAAATTACTGCTTAAGAAAATATAAAACCTGTATTTGTACTTCACACTGAATGCCTGTTGTATGTAAATACCAATAACCCCTGTATAAATTTTACAGTAATTCATGCACCGGCGTTTCCTTTGACATGCGTTGTCGTTTTCTTTGATGTATGTAAATACAGTAATAATTTAATGTCATATAAAAATTCAGTAAAAGGTAATCACTAATTATTTTTACAGTTCAATACTGTTCATAAAGTTGTGCTACAGCGGCTTTTTCCTTCATGGCAGTTCAAACTTCTCCTGGAGCGTCCTACCCTTCTTCTTGCTCTTAGGTGCAATGTCAGAAAGCGAAGGCCATTTGGGCATCTTAGGGCTTTAGAAGAACGAAACAAAACACGAGAACAACAGGGCAGCAGTCAATACCTGGACATTTTGCTGAATTTATGTTTGGATTACTATGTATGTGTGTATAAGTGTGTATAAATCTGTGTATAAGTGGGGGTTACTGTATAGGGGGAATGATATCTATGACATATATAGGCTTATGATTTGTTGCTATGAGACATGTGTGTTTGGTATCAAATTAATATTCCTTATCAGAGTGTGAGTTTCAAATTGTCATTGGAAAAGAAAAAAATGAGATTGGCTCATGTTTATTTTAGCTTACACTTCATGGCTTTTTAAACCAGCAACCTCTTACCAACTCTCAGTGGGGTTTACGTTTCTTCCTGGCTGACGGAAAGCAGCAGGAGTCACTGCTAGCTAGGCTCAGCCCTGTGCTACCTGTCAGTCTCCTTATTGAGGGCCTGTGGAGCAGCACTGGGCACTAATCCCTCAGGGCCAGCCTATCGCCTTCTTCCTTTTCTATCCCTACTCCCATTCCGTCAGCTCCATTTCAATGGACACGAAAGCCTTTTCAGTGCTCAGGAGAGTCAGTGTCACTGGAACACAAACCAATGCAGGCATGCAGTCAATGCCTATTCCAGTGCTGAATGCCACAGGCTATTCTTATTCAAACTCAACATAACTATTGCTGATGTGTTGAATTCAGTGGGTGAGGGCGTTAATGCATCTATCTGAATTCTTCAGCGAACCATTGTCTGCCAAATTCTGCTTGACACCTAACTGCTATCTATTCATTCATACTGATAAAGCATACTGCAGGGAAAGTTCAAAATATTCAAATTATCTTAAAGTGCTAGACAAGAAGCAATTTATTAAGGCACCCTGAACAAGTAAATAACAAAAGGTTATGCTATAAGCTTTGCTATATACTGTTGCTCTAATTAGGTCTGTCACAATAGCTTGATTAAATCTGATAGTAAAAACTCACTAAATTTGTGTTTTTCCAACAAATCATCAATAAGTTATATGATCATTATGTACATTTTAGGATTTAATGAAGAATTTTTAAAACCTCACTTTTTATAATTTTTATTCACTATGATAGGGCCAGGGTCATCATGATGACATTTTTATATAAATTACAGTATTTATCATATGTATTTAATTTTATGTACCATATATACTTTTTTTGAACTGTGAGGTTCTTTAAAAACTTCATGTTTTACACTGGTTAGACACTGGTTTTGTGAAGGATAGTGTTTTCACTGTTTTTCAAAATATTTTATACATGACACATTACAGGTTATTTTATATACTTTATAAATGCCACATTACCATTATATTTATTCATATTTACTTACCAGTTGTCAGGAACAAAATTTCACATTGTATATCATGCAGTTTCTTGAAGTATTCCAACATTGCATGATCAGCCACTTGGCTGATATTGTGTGGGACCCTATGCCTTTGGAGGCACGGATTCCCCTAGACATCTAAATCAGGGATATCTGCTTCAAGACATTGCAGTTATTAATATATGTTGTGTTAGTTGTGAGGTTAGGCCTCCATGGACCAGACTAGTGTGTTTAGCATGTCCCACAGGTGCTGGATTGGATTAATAACAATTTCTACATAAGCACGCTACACTGCTGATTGTATCGTTGCCATGAAGCACCTGAAGTTTCCCAGCAGAGCATTGACCAGAGCATCACACTGGATTTCCTATAGTGCAACTGGGTGTCAACACTTGGTGTGAGCATACCTAGCAAAAAGGGGCCCAGTCAGTGCCTCCTCTGCCAGTGTCACACTAGGCAACCACCTGGGTCGATACATTTATGCAGTAGCTATTGCCTTTTTCAGAATTAACTTTTTCAGCAATGGGTACTACAGAAACTGTTCTGTGGGAACAATACCAAACAGATTTCACTCACATGTGCATCTCTGAGCTTGTAACCATGTCTCTGATTTCTCTGATGTTCATCCTTGGGCCATTTTTGGTAACTACAAACCACAGCATACCCAGAAGACCTGCTGCTTTAAAGAAGTGTAAACGTTTCTTGAATCCTTGCACCTGCCAATTTAATTTCTTCCAAAACATGAGCAAGAATTGATTTTTCATTTGCTGCATAATATAATCCCAGCCATGACATGCCATTGTAAGAAAATAATATATTTTATTCACATAATCTATCAGTCGCTTTTATATTATATATATTTATTTATGTATTATTATTCATTAAATAGTTAATAAAATAGTTTAATTTTATATAATAAATAAATAGTATATATATTATAATTTAATTTTTTATAAACATACAAAGACATACACATAAAAAAAACAATCAATTGATAACAGTTTTGCAGACACCAAAAACAGACCTGTGTCCACAACAAAAGGTGCAGTAGGACTACAAGAGATCCCTGCAAAAATGTGATTGTTGTCTTAGGAACACATGGATTATTTAGTTTCCCAACCAGTTCCCATTAATTTTTATTTAGCAGTTCATTTACAATACTAAAGCACATTTATATTTGCCAATAATAAATACATCCACATGGCATGTGCCCCCAACTTGCCAATGAACAGCTGTTGAACCTAATGTCCATTATCAACTTTCAAGCAAAAAGTAGCACATTTGTTTATATCATGAAGGAGGTAATTACAAACAAGCTAGAGGGAAACCCCTTATGTTGTTTCATGTTTGGCTTAAAATAAAATGGTGTGGGATTAGTGTGGTTCAGAGTGCTGTGTTCATTAGCTTCCTACCAGTGCACTTTCAAAAATGTTCTGAAGAGGATGAGTCAATCTCCCACGGATGCAAATCCTACCTGACAAATTCACCAAGGGGTAAATTAATCAGATTAGCTTATGAAATGGCAGGGGGGGTGGTAATTACTCCTGAGCAAGTGCAGACTATCATACCTCAGTGCAGTCACTGAATAAAAATTAAACACATTAAGTTTTTATCCATCCAATCATTTGAAAGTGAAATTAATCAAGTTTCTTTATGCAGTGCATGATGCTATCTTGATTGGATTGTTGATCACTTTCTATTTTGTTTCTGTATCCAAACTCTCTGCTTACAGCTTCCTACACGTGAGAACTAATGTTTTCTCAAATGTTTGCTCCAGTAACATGGATGCTTAAATGTTCTGGGGAAAATGCACTACCAACAAGGTAATTAAGCCAGGCCTAACTGCTTAAGACCTCACAATCAAAGATAAGTGGCCTGCACACAAAACCCTGCCTCCTGCTCATCAGTTACAAGGAACAAAGACAGAGTGCCGTCTCTCCACCTGCCGAAAAAAAATCATCCTTCTGCGAGGCCAAAGCACTGTGTTTATGGAGATTACACACACTGGTGCAGAGAGTCCAATTACTTGCAGCAAAGGCACTGCATGAAGCTCGAAGCCCACGACAGCCCTCAGCGAAACAAAAGGGATTTAATGGCTCAATTTAAAACCAGGGGTTTTGGCTCTGGACTCAGGAGCCTCTATGTGGGCTTTTAAAAATCTGATTCATCTCCTAGGTTTTAAAGCACACCTGAAGGCAGACCAGAGGCAGCACATTCAGATGCTTCGTACAGCTTCTGGGGGTCATCCAACCAAGGCTAAAACTACACATGGGGGATCAGTGGAAAGTGTTATTTTCATTTAAAGTAGGTAGACAAAAAAAAAACAGTGAATGCTTTGGCCGTCATTACATATTACAGTAATGACAGAGAAATCCAAAGATGATTTAGACAAATAATTATGCTATAGGAGCTCTGTATAAAAGGCTGAACAATAACAGTGGACTTATTTAAGCAAAATAAAATGGAAAATATTTCATTTAAATGATAATTCCACCAGGTGAGAAAAAAGCATGCCATCTGATCCCTCTATTTATAAAGAAGGTATATTTTAATTAGGGATGCACCGATACCGATACCGATACCAGTATCGGGTATCGGCCCCGATACCGCATTTTCTAAAGTACTCGTACTCGTTAAAAGTCTCCCGATACCGTGGACCGA
>JBBKCR010000022.1:7627675-7640225 GCA_037577295.1 Ladigesia roloffi | reverse complement strand
GTTCATTTAAATAATGTTTTTATTAAGTACTCGGTATCGGTATCGGCAAGTACTAAAATGCAAGTACTCGTACTCGTACTCATTTTCAAAAAAAGTGGTATCGGTGCATCCCTAATTTTAATGGATGTATTACAGATCACATCATTTCTTGCAAGTCTTCCCTGCTATCTGATTATGTGTTAATTTCATAATGTTTGGTTTAAAAGGTTTTTCATGTTTAAGACATTGTTATTTGAGAGCTTTTAACAGCAAGTAAAGGGTTACAATCAGCACCACCAAGCTTACTATTATGACTAGCCCAGTCCCAGGTACACACAGCTATCATGATTCACACTCATGGTACACTGTATACCTCTACTCTAAACACATAAACAAACCCCAAAACACATTCCCAAACACAATAAACACACACATTAACACACTGTAAACACATTTCCACCCCCAACTACCAAAATAACCCCCCAATGCCCAATAAACAACAAATAAACGGTTAGAGGCGGGAGCAAAGCATGCTGAGAGAGCCCTCCCCAGCTCAACTCTGCTACAATATGTTTAAATATTAGCAATGCATATTGGGGATCAATTTGTTAAAAGTGTGTGAGTACAGAAGTAACAGAAAAGCCACTGCATAGCAGGAACAACCAAAGAACAGAGAAACGGTGCAATAACATTCTTTCTTGACTTTAATTAGGTGATTTAGACAGACTTAAGTTGCCACAACGGTTCCCCCAATGCACAGTGGGCAATAGCAAAATACTGTGCAAATAACTGTACATGTCCTTATTGGAGGTATGTTCAGATTTGTGGCTTAGTGATTCTAGTGCAGCGACTGAAATGCAGGGCTATGGAGTTTCAGCAAGGTACACTGACCATGGGGTACCCAAAGGAAGCAGGTGGGAGAGGAAATTGCCTGCTTGGTGCAGAGCGAGATCACCTGTGCTGCATTATCTGTCGACTGTAATATAAGGGGAAGTGCTGGAAAGAGCAATACAGCAGAGCAGCCATTCACTTCCATTTAAATTTTGCCAGGCTTCAACCTGCGGCACCCTCCTCACTCGTTTTCAAGAGGAAAGGGAAGGGCAGAATGGGGTCAGAGGATGAATTGTGGGGGAAGGAGGGTTCCTATCAGTGCGAATAACCCATGTAGAATAACAAATTATAGAATGTCAGTATAATTCCCCACCAATTGTAGCCCTTAATTGCAAAAATTCTTCTTTTAAATGTGCTGTACATAATGAGTTATAATATAATGTTATACATAGCCGAAGGTTTTATTGTTTTTTTTTATTTTATGTATAAAAATAGATGCAGATGAATCTGCTGTGTCAACCATCTAAGATAATAAGCCCATATAATGAAAAGGCTAGAATTTATAAGCAAAAAGCCAGAAAAGAAAAATAAAGAAAACATGTAAGAAAAATAAACATTATAAAATCTTAAAAAAAAAAACAATTGTAAGAAACAAAGAGAGTATGCTTTGCTGCCTTGTCTGCTTTACTAGGATGTACTTAGATGCCTAGTTCAGAGCACAGTCCTCAATGTCAACGAAAGACATTTAGAAGACGCACAGAAGTATTTTGGAAATAGGGTTTTATGTTTCATACACATTTTATGGTGTTGTATAGAAATCTTTACACCCACAGTGTAAGATATTCAGAGTAGATCCCATACAATAAAGGCACTTTACACTCTATCTCAATGACTGGTGGATTGTTAGGGACAGCATATACATACAACCCCACCCCAAGAACAGTCAGAATCCTCCCATTAACAAAGCACATCTAAAAATATGGTGATTGTTGAGTAAAGCCAACGGCTTAACAAATAAAAGGAAAGATGCCATAAAATTGCACTTCAATTATAGGCCTTTTGTTCCTTGGGTGCAATCAAGCCCAAGTAATGAATTGACGTCCATTAGGTGAACATTCACGCCCCTACACATGCACACAGACACAAACAAGGACAGTGCTTGGAGAGAAAAAAAAACAATCTGAATCTGAAATAATCCTTTTCACTCTTAGATGAAATCTGTCCTAAGAGAAGATTGCAATTTTCAGACAATACAGGTTCTTTCACCATCCCAAAATTGAACACAAATAGGCACAGTGAGTTTCAAAGTGACTGTGGATTATATAAACCTGTTGGTTTTCCAGAGACTGGACTGCTAACTTAGAACAGAAGTTTCCATTTCTATGTGCTCAAAACACTGTACGTTTGCAAACATGGCAGTTATTTTTGGCACAAGGAATGTCTATTATTAATTTGTATGATTTGAGTGAGTGAAATCCCTTCCATCTTAAAGTATAGCAGCTTCAGCTCAAAAAATTGGGAAAAAGCTTTATTATTCAATTTTTTCAGTCATTTGCACAGAGAACACAAAGCTTCGGTTTTTCTGTGCCATCTGTGCATTACACACTTAAAAACAAAAGATTTTAAATGGTTCTCTCTCATCTTCTCTATTGTGCTGTTCTAAGAAAGACCTGTATTTGGTGGACATTTAAGTGGTGGACATTTACAACATGTGGACATAATATAAAGTAGCTTCTTTTTCAAATTTTTTTTCTTTAAAATATCATCAAAGGCTTCTTCAGGGATCACCCCAAAATAACCCCTTTATTTTCAAGAGTACATTTATAATTATTTGGTTTCTGACTCCAGACAGTTTTTTAGTTGTTTATTTTTTAAAGCACATAAAAGTCTAGATGCTTCATTAAACCTTTTGTTTAGTCTAAGGACTTTAAAAACATAATCCCAGAACAAAAACTGACTTCTTTGAATCAAAACATTTCAAACCCTCCTCCATCACCAAGTCCCTTGGACATACACATAGTTTTGATTTCCAGCAGTTCCTCTCTGGGGAGGCAGCTGTTGTGGGACTGCTTCTCCATCTCTCTGCCAAACTCTACTTAGACTTTAGTGGAGATTTTGAGGTGATTCAATTGCCTTAACAAAGAACACAGAGGTGTTTGTGTGTCATTTCACTGCCAGGAGGATGACATATGCTCTTTAAAATTGTAGCTCTCCACCAGTAAAGACAGGGTTTTTGTACCAGAATCACTAGAGAGTAAGGGGAAGAAGGGAGGGTGAAACTGCATTAGGGAGAAAGTAGCAGAATATATGTACACATTTGGAGAGAGCCAGATACTTAATCATGGAGTAATGGAACAGTATGAAAACTTCCTTTTGTGATACCAGTGATCAAATATTTTTTGGTTTTATTGCATTTATGAAAATGCTAAAAATGCCTTGAAAGCAACCAATAATAACAAAATTGCAGGTATTTCAACTTATGTCATATTTAATTTTTATTTAACCTCTCAATATTTCAGACTGAATTATCAGCCTTATTCATTGCTTCAAAAGAAAAACTTTCAAAAGACCAAAGATTCTGTTCATTTTTAAGAGGATACTATCGTAATTTCAGTTTTTTCCCTTTAGAAAATGGGCAGAAATCCAGTTACATCAAACATGCATAAATATGCAAAGATGCATAAAGCCAAAAGGCATGTTTTCTATGCCTTTTCTCTTAAGAAATGTTTGAGCATTTTTCATAAGTATAATATTGGGAGCATTGCTTGCCCATCTAGACACAGACGAATAAGCTGAGCAAGCTCTAGAATTTTTTCAATACCTGCTGTGTCAGGTCTCTAATAAAATAAGCCCTTCTAACGAAACGCCTGGAATTTATAAGCAACATAAAAATATATATAATTTGAGAGCATGCCCTGCAATATTCATGTGCTTTACTTTAATAGGATGCACTCAGATGCCTTGTTCCAATCGCTGACAACAGTGTAAGGGAAAGACAGCGGTTCCGGTTATCAGGGCCCCCTCCAGATCTTTCTATAGATCACACATAGGTATAGAGATAAAAAAAAAAGTAGACCATCCAGTGGACCAGTTTGAGACCCACTGAATGAGAGCATAGAATTCCAGATCCATTTCCATTTTTGTGCAACACACCTGATCCAACTAATCAGTTTTTAAGCCTTTCTGGTTAAAGTGGGTGTGTTAGTGTGGTGAGGAGGGCAGAGGGGCTACGGGACAAAGATTAGGAACTCATACTATATAAAAAGCCTGCGATTTTTGATCATCTGAATGGTTACATTTGAAATACAGTTACTTTTACTTGGTTTATAAAAAGGGCAAAGGTTTCAAGCCAAACAGTCAGTCAGCCGAATAGAAAGAGAAAGTGTTAACCCTCTGTCTTGCCACACTGAATTTGACAAAAAGTGTACAAAAAATGGTTTGGCTAACGCTGGACTTAACTATAGTAATATGTCCAGACCTCCAAATGATATTGGCTCTGATATTGTCCCCTTAAAAAGGTAATGTGCATTTGTGGGGCAGTGCCATGTAAACACAGGCTTAGTCTAGGTTTACATAGCACTGGCATGCCCTGGCAGATTTGTAGACAAGACAAATACTCCTTTCAATAAGACCCTGCAAACTGAAAGCACCAAACCACATTTATTCTCTGAAATAATAATGCAAGTTCTTAGATGTGATTTCAACAACACATGTGTATACAATGCTCTCTGTATAAGGTGGCAAAATAGGTAAGTAAATAAGTGACAAACTGAGGACCTATACTAATAAGAATGCCTGAATTAAGCTCAAAGGCAAAGAAAATTAGGAATGTCTGGAGCAAAAAGCTCAGACGCTTCACTTTTCGCGGCTGTCTTGAGGCCGGTGATTTATTTGGACCATGGCCAAGCACACACTGTCCATGTGTTTATTTTTATTGGTATTAAACAGGAAGCATCAGAAGGTTGCTGGCGGCCGACCTGCATTATGAGGAAGGTGATTAAAGCCCCATCTCTGCATAGCCAAAGATCAGCACACACTCAGACAGACAGCTCTTGTAATCACTCTTAATAGCCTTGCTGTTTGGGCGAGCGTGTGTGGTAATGACACTGGCACCCCGGTTCCAGCTCACAGGGGAGCCACTATCCTTTCATTGTCTCCCAGATTTTCACAATGGCAGTTCAACAGGTGCTCCTGAAAATGTTCCTGGATGGCTGATGCAGTACTCTCCTTTTCTTATCCTGAAATGCATGTGAACAGGACTTGTTTGTTTGTTTGTTCGCTTTATCATTCTTTCCCACTCTCATCATACAGGTGGCTTCATGGCTTAAAGGGATAGTTCACCCAAAAATGAAAATTTGATGTTTATTTACTTACCCCCAGGGCATCCAAAATGTAGGTGACTTTGTTTCCTCAGCAGAACACAAACGCAAATTTTTAGCTTTAGCCATAGCAGTCTGATAGTCATTTAATGGAAGTGGATTGGCATCAAATCTTTCAAAGTAAAAAAAACACGCACAGACAAATCCAAATTACACTCTGTGGCTCGTGACGACACATTGATGTCTTAAGACACGTATACGCAAACACCGGAATCTCTGTGCAAACAACGAGTGACGTATTCACGCAACAGATCACTTCCGGCGTTTTGCATATTCTATGCCAAAGCGCGTACAAAGGGGGCTCGAGACGGTCTTCAATCAGAGGTAAAAAATTATATTAATACTGTTCAGTTTCTTACAAAAACCGATCGTTTCGTGTCTTAAGACATCAATGTGTCGTCACGAGCCACAGGGTGTAATTTGGATTTGTCTGTGCATGTTTTTTTTACTTTGAAAGGTTTGATGCCCATCCACTTCCATTAATTGACTACCAGACTACCATGCTAAAGCTAAAAATCTGCGTTTGTGTTCTACTGAGGAAACAAAGTCGCCTACATCTTGGATGCCCTGGGGGTAAGCAAATAAACATCAAATTTTCATTTTTGGATGAACTATCCCTTTAATCACTTGCTGCAGTAAGAAACAACCTGTAATGATTCTGCATTAATCTGAAGAGGGCCAATCAAAGTAATGTACTTCTCTATTCTCCACATCCTGTGTTTATGGTCTCTATTTCCATATTATGAACCTCGTAAACTTGTTCATTGTTGTAGGTAGTGCTGTTTGCTAAATTAATGATAGGAATCAATCTGGAGAGGATTTGTGCACAGTTTTATATACTCCACTCATGTAAAGTATCTCTCTATAATTAAGTTACCCATTTTGTAATGACCCTCTACCCTAAAGCACACTGCTACTTATTTAACCACGTGTTTTTTCAACACATAGCAGATCTGCTGCTCTTCAGTCAGCTCGAAGCAGCTGATAAATCAAAGTGCAGCACGGGATTCGGGCACTCAATAATGTGAATATGATTCAAGCCTTGAGAGAAAATGATTCATGCATTTATTTCTGGAACAAGGCAATGATGATGCTGTATACAGACTATACATTTTCTTCTTTGAAAACACTCCATGCATCAACCAGTTCTTTATTTTTCTGCTGTTGTTTTTTGAGAAATAGCTTTATAATGACATTTCTCTTTTTGTGAATGCTCTAATTTTGGACTCAATTCTTTAGAACCTCCCTCTGGAGAAAAATATTGTTATTTTTGTACATGCTACTAATACACTTTTCTCACAACCACACACATAAAAATCATCAGAAATATTGAGAAGTGGGGTGCTGATGTACCTGCTCCTATAGGCATATTGCCCTTTTTGGTCAAATGAATGTCTGTGTGTCTACTATACCATTGGTCTGTTTTAATTGACAGGTAGCAACTTTTCTCATTACTATAGTTGTTAAGTGAAACCCTTGAAAAGAAAACGAAATTCCTGCAATGAAATTATAAGCATATTTTTATCAGGAGAAGTTTGCTTTAAAAATACATACTGGCTATTTCATTATGTATTAACCAGTCTCTAGAAAAGTCGAACTGGCCTAGTTAAAATATCTACATTTTATTAACTTCACTGCATTTGTAAACCTAAATAAACAGTTTTTATTGCTCTTCAGTGCTATTCCAGGTTCATTGTTTTTTATCTTTATGTATTTCATGTATTACAATGATGGTATCAACATAAGCATTTGCTCATGAAAAATCTGATATTTCCATCAAGTAACAATACCCATTCCAGTGCATACCAATACTATTATTTAATGACTATTTAATACGTAATTAAACACATTTTATATTTGAAAGAAAGTATATTTAATTAAGCATTTGGAATCTGTGGTGTGGGAAACATAGGGCTTCATTGGAAAAATAAATATTCTGCCTTCTACTGCCACTGCAAGGTTATAATATCATGGAAAGTTTGAGATTTCATTAAGATACTCTGTGTGCTGTTTGAGTTCATATCTCCATATGGCAGCGTCTGTATTTTACCATTACCTATCCAAAATTGTGATATCAATTAGCAAACGATGCACTGTCCAGCTCTAAGGAAGTCTATCACTATGTTCCACAGTCATGTTCTATTCCTGATGAGCATTTAAGCAGACCCACCTTTGAAAAGCAAGGAGAAGATGATCCAGACTGCGACAGGCATTATCTTCACGCTGAAGTTTGAAGAAAAGGTTAGAAGGTTGTGGACACCGGTCTTATTCCGTTTTCGGCACCTCGAGTCCAGTCACAAAGTGATGTGTTGAGCTTGTATTTCTGTATTAATGACCAAAAGGACTGGTACATGTGAAAGTGATTAGTTTGAAGATGCACTCATGTTAGGCGCTTGGTCCAGATTTTCCCAAAACTAAAAATATCTGCAACGACCACAGCTTATATTAGGCACCTGGTGTCCCACGAAGAGGAGCAATGATTCCGGATACAGATTAATCGTGTTGTGGTCGGATTCTGTCCAGAGCTGCTCAATGCCACAAGTGTCGGCGGGTCAGACGCTCGGTGCCCCTCGACGGTGCTGTCTGGCCAGTTTGCGCGCCTTTACGCATGGAGCGCGGCGCAGAACAGGCTGATCGCGGTCACCAATGCCAACGGAAACCAGAAAGCCCCCAAACTACCACAGAAAAAGCCCTGTCATGAAAAGGAGAAGGTGAGAGACAGAGAGAGAGATGTGTGTATGTAGTGTCAGAGCCTGTAGTGTCGCAGGCTTAGAAAAGAAACTGAGCCACGTTCGCCACGGTCTCCCTTTCAGCGCGTTTCGAGATCGTACAGTCACTAGAGAAAGAAACAAGATCTTCTTGTCACTAACGGCACTCTGGCACAGGGGGACGCAAAAAGTTAGTCCTCTCTGGTTTGCCCGTATAAGTATATGCCGTTTAGTCCACAGCCATGTGAGCGTGCTGTAGGCTCGGCACAAAAAAAACAACCCGAGTGGTGCCGTATAAAGGGGTGGAGAGACTGTGCTCTGATTGGACAGCGAGCATCCGGTTCAGCGTATGTGTGTGTGTGTGTGTGTGTGTGTGTGTGTGTGTGTGTGTGTGTGTGTGTCTGTTGAAACAGGGGATCACACACACACTTAACACCCAAGTTTTCTAAAGGCAAGAAAGGGACACAATACAATACGCCAGAGTTGTGAGAGTATAGACGCATTGAAATAAATTAGCTTACCATTCGTGGGGATAAGAGATGTGGTAGCAATAGTAATATTAACGTCACCGGAAATGACAGTGTGTGCTTATTTTGCACTTATATACTAAATGTGTTACATCTTCCACGATTTAAAACAGTTGAATTGTGAATTAAGGAACAGACTCGGGGTACATTTAATTGGCCCGCCTGGAGGCTCACTAAGCACCGGCGTCGCCCTCTAGTGGCACATCTTTTCCTGCGACATTTCCTTCAATTAGGATCTAGTTTCCATGTTTTACAAAGTTGTGGCCATGCAAAAAGAAATGAGCTCAATGAGGTCTGAGGCAAAAAAAAGAAAATACTGCCTCTGTAGATAAGAGTAATGGTTTGAAAATCAGCCTACAGTCTATTTTTCTTTTGTAGATATAAATTGGTGTTACATATTAAAGAATAACCAAATAGCAGCTTACATCCTGAGTAAAATAATAATAGAACAGCAGAAATGTATTCTAGGTGAACATGTGCACATGTATGCTTACATTCAGGGATGCTCACATTGCTCCCATGTATTAGTAAAATTATTGCCAATGTTTATGAGCCAGACAAAGTACTGCCATAAATAATTCAACTAAAAGTGGCCAAAATGATGCCAAGCGGCGCCCATGTGGCGACTGCTACAAGTGAAAGGAAGTAGCTGCTGTTGCAGATTGTGTAGCCAAAACAGGTTTTGGACTTGAAAGCCCACTATTGATGGTGTTACATACACTGGCACAAACGTCCAAAGCCGCCCCATAGTACCAGCCAGCAATTACTGTCAAGTCACAGAGAAGGGAAGTGTCTCAGTTTAGGGAAAAAAGAGAAAACTGAGGAGCACTGAATTCTCAGGCAGTCATAGGTCAAGCCTGAATAGGTCATGTGGAGGGTACAGAGATCTGTCTTCCATAGGGCTTGCAAAATGAGACTGCAAGTGCATTACATTACCAGCTGTTTTATAATGATCAGCAGCAAGGCCCATGTGAAATTCCTTTGTAATGAAAGTGACTCACTGTGCGGAGTAATCCACTTTATCACTGTAACAGCCATAAAAATGGAAATGAGAAATTAACCTCTTGCCGGATCTCGCTGCGTCTCCTCAGTCTGATCTCCCAATGCAGCCTCTTCTTCCCTGTCTGACTGCATTCACATACTGACCCTTGCCTCTTGACGCTAATGTCAGGTAATTAACATTTATCAGTCTCCAAGCAAGATCTTTCCTGTCTCAACTGACCTGCTCTTTTCCAGCATCCTCTCTATGCATTTCACTCATTTTGCTGAGTGAGGAGAGCTGAGGAGAACTGTCTTATGCCCATATTAGTGAGGGTAAAGCCATGACAGTGGTGGTATGATTTCTGAGCGCTCTCATTATCTCATTAACACAGAAAGCACAAGGTCTGGAAAAACGTATTATTCAGCATCAAACCTCTATAAAACACAAAACCCTTTTTATGTTGTTTGTGTTCCTGAAGAGCCATCATTGGGAGGTCATGGTAGTGTTCAGGATCTTAACTGCAGGAGGTTATAGCTACTCTAATGTTGTGGCCATTTTATTGCAGCATTATACCTACAGGAGTTTAATGCATCTGTGACGAAGAATCAGTAAGTGCAGTACATTATGTAAAAAAAGAATTAGAATTATCTGTTATTTAGGTATAGAAAATCTAATTCACCAATGTGTCTTTTCCTTTATTGTGCTTTTTTGATTACAGGCATAAATGAATATTTGCTCTGATAGCAATGTACCAAAAATTCGGCACTAAAAATGCAGTTAAATGAAAAAATTTATATAAAATACTGATAATTACTGGTAAAATTAATATATTAACACATATGAACTAAATACTAATGTCCATACATGTACACTGAGAGGCCTCATAGTCCTATATGTCAGCCCCCATGAGGTGAGAAATAATCATCCAATGCATGTTTATGTAATAATTATATAGTTATAATGGCTAAGGGTCTTTGTGTCATGTTTCATCCATCTGTTCAAATAAGCATTGGCTAGATGTCCCCAGGGTTCCAGGTGATTTTACAAGAATAATATTCAAGGAAATAAATTAGATCACAGTGCTGCCCATCTTTTGAATCTGTTTGTTTAATCAATGTCATATAAAAATAGGCAACCTCAATGACACTAGCTAATTAATGTGGCGTCTCTTACAGACTTTAATATATACATCACTCCCTGAAGTGACTCATTTTATCTCTGAAGTTGCACAAGCCAATTACCATGATGCTGATGGGAAAAGCTAAAAAGAAAAGACACTCGTGGGGAAAATAACCACACTAATATTAACCAAGGTGTGTGATTTCTGTTTTTGAGGGGCACCATCGTCTTTACCTGTAGGGTACTATCACTAGTCATGCATAAGAATAGTGAATTATGAGCGGTGTTGTAAACAACCAGACAAAATATTTAGTACATTCAACAAGAGTTGTCATACTAGTCTACATGGATATATTATTATGAAAGATACTGTATTCAGCTGTGGAGAGTTGAATATTCAAAAATACAGAACAGAGGTAGACAGCAGTACAATTCTGCAAATATAGCAGCAACAGGACAGAGAATGTGCTGTAATATAAATAGGGGGGTTTATACAGAGGCAATCAAAGTCTGAGTTTAGAAAAGTTCAGTGAGTATTTTCATTTTGTTAAGAGAAGGGGAGGGATTGTTGTGGAGAAGGGTGTGTTGTTGGAGTTCATGTATGTGTGTGTGGAGAGGGGTACAATTTATGTTTTGGTTCTGGTTGAGCATATGCCTTTATGCTACAGAATCTTTTGCCAAGGAGTTATAAGAGGATGTTGGGATTCATCCACAACGCTGGAGGCTTTTTGATGCCGATGATTATCTCAGACATCTTTATTATCCTATGTAGGATCTTGCAATCCAAAACATTACATGCAGTCTTTAGTCTCCCCTACCTGGTTCTGGGGATGATGTGTTCTCTACTGAGGAGTCATTCATATTCATTAGTGATCACGTCATGCCCAACGAATGTCAACAATCCTCTTTTTTTCCACACATTTCGAGATAGGTTGTTGGTTCTGTACCAGTGTGTTAACCATTGCACCTCCTCTATGTGTTCCGTCTCACCATTGCTGATGCTCAAACCCACCACAGATGTGTTGCCAAAATTACTGATGTGGTTTGAGCTGTGCGTTACTGCACAGTCATGAGTTAGCTGGGTGAAAAACAGAGGGCTGAGCACACAGCCCTAGGGAACCCCTGTGCTCAGCATCAGAGCTGGACTGGGACCAAAAATTGGCAATTTAGGAATTTTGAGCCTGTACTTGCCCAGCAGGCTATCGTTCCTGATGAGAGGTGATTCTGAAGGATTCTGCACCATATGGTTCTGGGTGAGGGGTGGGGGAGTGGGTGCTGATGGGATATTATGCCAGCACAAAATTACCTGTCCTTATTCTGACTGCCTGAGGTTTCCCAGGCAGTAGAGGCAAGACACTGACTTATTTAGCATAGGAATGACGGTGGTTCTGAAGTGAGAACATCTTCCAGCTTATCTGACTGGACATCCTCTGAGCACACAGTCAAGAATATTGAATGATCTGGTGGCCTTCTGTAGGTTAACACAGAGCAGTTTTCCCCATATCAACCACAGTCAGACTGAGCACCTTGTCTTTAGGAGTCAGCGTGGTATTCCCTGCTGCCATGTCATTTTGGGCTCCAAACTATGCATGGATTTTTTGGGCTTGTGTGTGCTTTGATTGTCTTGGACAGGAAAGTCTACTTGCTGATGTAATTAAGGGAGACCTGTCTAGATATACATGTGATTAAAATCTCTGCTGATAAAATGTTGGAGTTTGCTAATGGAATTGTAAAATTTGGGCATTGTTAGCATAATTGTCATTTTTGTCCTGTTTAATGTCAAGGGAGCAAACTTTGGCAGCATTAGTTTTAGCCTAGCATGCACCCCCATTTGCTTGCTGTGCTTCTGCTTCCTTGTGCACCATTTACTATTTCCTCTCTCCAAGTCAGCGGCATCAGGCAACACACATTTATGGTAAAAGAGTTAGTTGTGCACTCAGTTCAGTTCCTATGGGGTGCCGTTTGTAAAAGCAGCACCACAAATTTAGAGGTGTCATTTTTTCAACATTTAGCGCAATGTTCACA
>JBBKCR010000022.1:7592581-7608874 GCA_037577295.1 Ladigesia roloffi | reverse complement strand
AGAAACGTTTCATTCATTGTTTACCTGTGTCTTTAATCTATGATACACTCACCTCGCCTCTTATCTGACAAGTTTTCAGGTTTCAGTCGTTTAATCATCACCTGACAGCCCATTTAGCTAACCAATGCAGGCTGAGCTGGAAAGAGAATTGATTAGTTCTTTTCTCGAATCTTCGTGTTTGAGTCGCTGATTAGTTCATCTCTCGAGTCTTCGGGTTTGAGTCGTACGTTCATCACGTGATAGCCCCGTAATTTTAACCTATGTAGCGTGAGCCAGAAAGAGAATTCATTAGTTAATCTCTCGAGTCTTCGGGTTTGAGATTCAATAGCTGTGTCTCATTTCGAAGGATGCGCCCTCCGGAGGTCATGTCCTTTAGAGATCGCATCCTCTGTAGGATGCATATGCGGAGTGTCCTCAAGCCTGGAATCAAATGATACTAACCGAGAGGAGAATCCAAGCTGATGCATTTAATTTTTCTGAATGTTAACTTGCACTGAGGACAAACTTTTAATTTACTGAGTTGGGTGATATTTCTGTTTGGAGTGTTGTTCTGTGTATTTGTAGATTTGTTTGCAGTTAAAAGTTTGATTCAAATATTTAACAAAAGTAAGAATGCCATAAACACTAAATGCAAAAGGGTTTATATCAACAAACACAGTATTTAAATTAGCCAGGTTTTGCTAAAATATAAGGCTACAGGGGATAATAAACTAAGAGCCGTTTGGGAGTCGAAAGACCCAGCTCTTCATTGGGAGCCGAGCCACAACAGCCCGCTCTCTGAAATGAGGCGAACTTTCCATCACTAGCTTCCTTGGATCACGTGACCGGATACGGCAGCGAGATCAAAGAGTGTCGCAATTCCTTCTACGGCTTTGGTACTTGGTTTTAGCTTGCAGTATTTCACATGAGAAATTCACACTGTAAATATTACTATTTTGTAAGTGTACACACAAAATACGTAGTTATAACTATAAAAAATAGCACTTGTAAAATACATTTTGCTTTTGGAAAAGCGAAGATTTTGAAAGTAAAAAAAGCCCTTATTATTATTAATATTTATTTATATAATAATAATAATAATAATAATAATAATAATAATAATAATAATAATAATAATTTAAAGGGAAAGCACAGTGTTTCAAACTAACCTCTAAATGTTTTCCATTTTTAAATAAGTATACATGTAAAATTAAGTAATATATACCTATAAAAATAAATAGCACGTGTATGTGTTTAATTATGAATAAACGGCATTTATTTATTCATAGAAATACGTTCGCTGTAAAAAAAAAACAAACGTCACGGGATGTGACGTCACATCACTGCACGAACCTTCGTTTCAAACCTGTGTGGGAGAAGGAGCATTTTGTCACTGGGGTGAGAATAAATATCTTTTTCTGTTACTTTCGTCTTGGTCCTGCATATTTACTGCAGTTTCTGTGCTTGGGTCCATTTTTACCTTTCCTTATAAAGTGTGCGTGTCCTGGTTTGTAACCCATATCCTGTGTTTTTGGCTAAGATTGAGAGAACGTCAGTTAGCTCTGTTTAGCTAACTTTAACAGTGAGGGAACCTTGCTGCAGTGCAACTTAAAGAAGTACACAATATGGACAAAAGTATCGGGACAGACCCCTTACTCGCTTGATTCAGCGGCCCACCTACTTCAACTGAAGTCAGGCATCATGCCTCGCCATACAGGACACATACATTTTGGACACAATACTTTTAACACTGTGGACACAGTTTTGGGCAAAGGCCCTTTTCTATTCCAGCATGACTTTTTCCCAGTGCACAAAGCAAGGTCCCTAAATACTTGGCTGGATTATTTCAGTTTGGACGAACTTGATTGGCCCGCAGAGAGCCCTGACCTCAACACATTTGGGATGAACTGGAACGGAACTTGCGAGCCAGGCCCACTCGCCCAACATCATTGTCTGACCTCATAAATGTCCTACTTAACGAATGTGAAGAAATTCCCACTGGAACACAAATAAATGAAAATAACGGATAATCATTGGTTGTCACTGCAAAGAACATGGAAAGTGTTTATATGTCAAGTGTGTTGCAGCTGTTGTAACTGCAAAGGGGGACAAACACCACATTAAATGTATTTGAAATCACTGATGGTGTAATGATCAGGTGTCTGCACTTTGGGAACACAGTCAAGAAATTAATGGTCAAATAAATAGCACCACTATTATTCATGTATTTGAACATGTCAACCTGTTACCAGTTACACTGGTTAATGTTAAACAAAGTTTGATTAATGTTTTTCTGATTGTTTGGTTTCAGGTGTTGAGTTACAGGTCTGCATCGCAGACAGCTATGGCTGCACCAGCTATGCAGCAGCCTAGTTATCTCCTGGTGAGTATGGAAATGATGAAATTATGATTCTGTAAAACATTTCCTTATATTTGTTTACATTTTTGGCAGGCAAATCTAAAAGCAGACTGGACCACCAAGCCACTTCTTCAGCGATGCCAGGAATTGGTGAAGGTGATGGATGACTACCCAGCTAAGGTATGTTCTACTGCTGTCATTTTATAAGACTTGTTCATAGTTAACTGACAATTATAAGGTAACCAAGCATTAACACCTAATACACTGATATTATCTTCCAAGGAATACTAATTCGTATTTGCTGTTTACCAAACTAGGTCTTCTGCACCTCAAAGAGAAATAGATTACATAATACCTATAACAAACTAAATATTATTTGTAATAACCACTAGTTATTGGTAGCACTTGATGTACTTGGCAGTGTTTTTTACAAGTGACCTTTGTTCAAAGGTTCTTCGTAATTGAAGGAGCATGTAAATATTGTTGAATATTTATGCAAATGAAAAATTTGAAAGTTTATACGTTAATACTAAGCTGTAAACACAATATATAATAATTTCAAGGTTTCTGTGATGTAACACTAAATCCATGTACAAATATCCACCTATTCAGCCTGCAACATTTTAGCCCCACTTGTGGTCAAGTTACAGCATGTTTCAGCTTGGACTGCATTTTGAATACACAATAAAGAGGAGCCATTTACATTTATTAGGTTTACAGATACTGCTAGAGAAGGAAACAATAAGAAACTAAAACATTCACTGTGTCTATCAATGGTAGCAGTTTCCTGGAAGGTGACACGCCTTGTTTTATTCCAGTAGTTACATTGCCACTTTACATTACCAACTGTGTTGCTGTTTATTGTCAGTTACAACAGGCAGTTGTTGAGATCATAATTAGTTAGCAGTTATTTTAAAAGATACTTGTCTAGTAGATTAGTATATATGCTTTTATGTATTTAATTTGAAAAGAATCTCAAAATTTAAGTAGAGGGACATTTTCGGAAACCTTAAAATTAAGGATGCACAAAAAATCGATTCAGAAAAGAATCACAATTCTATCTCTACCGATTTAAAATGTATTAATACTTCCCATTTTGGATTGTTGTCTTCTGAAATGGAAATGGTTGAGGTACAAAGCAATTATAAATATAGCAGCAGTTTTATTTATTCTGATAATGGTAGTTTACAACAAAATATAGCAGCACATATTTGTTTTCATTCAATCTACTTTTATGTAAGATGTTTCTGTATCTCAGTATTTAGAGTTTTGAATAGAAAATCATTTTTTAATTGGGAATCTGCATTGAATCGAACAATGAGCACAAAAATCTATATTAAATTGAATCGTGAGGTTTTCTGAATTATGCATGTCTTATCCAATTAGGAGTTGCATCTTGTGTTCCCCTGGCTGGTTGAGAGCATCTTTGGTAGCTTGGATGGTGTCATTGTGGGCTGGAACTTGCGATGTCTATACACTCGCATGAATGAGTATAACATTGTGATGGACTTCCTTCACCCAAGGTCAGCCATGTATACCTACATGATTTTTTCCCCACATAAACCCTGGAATTGCTCTATAATAAAATGAATAAGATCCTGATACATAATTTTACATGACCTGCTTTGTACTGTGTTTCCATCAGTGGTCCCATGATGAAGCTTGTGTACAAGCTGCAAGCAGAGGACTACAAATATGATGTCCCCATCAGTTATCTTCCAGTACGTATGAACAATATACATTATTAATATATACAGATTAATTGAGATTTCATTTAACATTCAAAACATCTCAAAGCATCTCAAAATACCATCCCAGATACCATACTGATTGTGCATTGTTCTTTAGGGTCCTGTGAAGGCATGCATTCAGGAGGGTGTTATCCCAGATTGCCCCCTGTTTCAGAACAAACTTCAGTTCTCCATGTCAGGCCTGATAACATTCAGTAGGTCTTGAAGAATTCTGGATTCAAACTTGTTTTAACGTTTTAAGGCTGGAACAACATTCTGACATGAATGTCTTTTTTTTCCCAAGATCCATTTGAATACTACATGTTCAACTTTGCTTCCAGTCTAATTGTACCAAAAGTAAGTTTGTCTGATTTGTGTGATTTAGAGTGCAGCGTTTCTCAAACTATGGGCCACGGACGGCATTGGTCTGTGATAGCAGTGCTGCCGGTCTGTGGAGCCTCGCTTTTGCACCAATCAGAATTCAGTCAAATCCAGCTGTGACATCAGCGCTGCAGTCACTGCGCACCCCATCCCCTCGACTTTATGGTCCGCCCCTTGTTGCAGCATTGGCTGTTCAGTGTTCCCGCTCTTTATCTCTTTTACTCCAAATTTTCATGAACACCCACGCGTTAGAGAGCAATCAATAAATCATGGCATGTTCAAAGCAAGTGAGTCTGGATTCTTTCTCTCAGAAGCATCCCCCAAATAGTGAGCTTCCTTTCCACGTATCTGTGCAAGACTGCTTTTCTGAACTGGCAGTAGAGCTTAAATTCTCTGCCTTGGATTCTCATTTTTTTGGGCCTGAACTCCGCTCTCACTGACGGCAACGAAAACAAGGGACCGATATGGAAAAACATGGAACACTCGCTCCGAGCAGCTCTGTCTTCCTCATTTTGACCAATTAGTGCTGAGAAAGCAGGCACACCCATCACATTTAAAGGTAGATTATAATTTAATTTTTGGTTGCCAAGTAATCCCTGAGGGTGTCTAAACCTGTTTTTAATTTAGGTTTAAAGCCAATGTCATTTGCCTGACAGGACTGGTCTCCAGGATAAGTTTGAGAAACGCTGATTTAGTAAATGTAATTCTACACAATATTAATTGTATTGCTGTCTAAAATCACTTAATTGATACATTTCAGACCTACCCTCCTGGTCAGCATGTGAGCTGTTCAGATAGTGCTTACTTTGTGCTTGTTGACTCCTACCTCAAGCACTTCCTACCCACAGAAGGAAATGTGCCTCCATCTCCTTTTTCAGATCCCAGAGGATCTGTGGCATCCCCTGCTCCAAGGTACGTTCAAAATTAAATTTTAATACTACATATTGTAACATATTTTTGATACTTGATGTCACAAAATGGTGTTAACTTGAAAAACACTATCAGCACCCTTGGACTGGATTGGTCTTTGTCCTAGGTCTCAAAGTGTGCCTTATGTTGGTTATGGCGTACATAGCCCCAGCCTACTGAAGCGTCACATATCTCATCAGCCCTCTGTAAATGCTGACCCTGCTGCTCAGGAGATTTGGAGATCTGAAACCCTTCTACAGGTAAAACATTCTTCATTAATCACATTTTTAAAACCTTTTGAATGGCTCATATCCAAAATTTGTCTTATTTATTTCTCTCAGTGATGTACACTCATGACACTAAGGGTTTTACATTTCAAAAATAATTCCAAATAATATTTACATTACATTTCCATTCTCATTCCAATTAAGCAGGCTCTTTTTGTAGTGACACCTTTAGGCTTTATAAGTATAAATGGCAGTCCTGAAACACACTGTAATTTGGCTATGAGTGGGGCTAGAATGTTGTACGTGGAATAGTTGAATATTTGCATATGCATTTATCAATTGACAAAAACCATGGAATGGATTTGTTGTATTTAGCGCTTAGCTTTTACACATGAATTTTTAAAACTTCATTTTCTTAAATATTAAACTGTGTTTACCACCTACATTAGAAACTTGTGGCTATTTGAAAAGCTTGTTTCGGTTGATTTCCACAGTCATTTTTAGAGATGTGGCTTCATCATTATTCTCTGGAGATGTACCAGAAGCTTCAGTCTCCTCAGGTGAAGGTAAGAGTGTAATGCAGCTCCTCTCTCTGCCCCTTTTCCTCCACCGCATGGCTGACTGGCTGAGCACCTCCACCCAACTTCAACTAAATGGGCATCATTTGCACGAATCCCTCACCAATCCATTAGCTAAATGGAGACACATTCACTTGCGCACACAGTGTGCATCCATCACTTCTCTTTGCTCCTTGCCAGTTGTTTCTAATTGCTAGCTCAAGTGTGTCTGTTACTGATCTTCATCACATATGGAGTTTTAAGTTTTTGTCCTTGAATGTCACATGGGCCTGGCCTGGTGTTATGCTTTGCTGTTTCCAGCCTAGGTCATATGCCTCTGAATTTTCTTCCTTGCTGGTAGATCATTTAGATTTGTTTAAGGCGGGTCTCCAAGCTGTGGTCGGGATAATGAAGCTTTCAAAGGCTCACTATTACTTAGTCAGTTTAGCTGTTGTCTTTTTTTTTCCTCCCTTTATTATTTGGCCATATGGACATAAGCATTTTTAAAGCATGGTGTCTTGTCTTGTGTTGGGTCCTTGGTCTATGCTGTTTGTCTTTTCGCTGTGGACAGTTTGTAAGCTTTTTTGCTTCTGATTTGGATTCTGAGCTGCTATGGTGAACTTTACACTGCAAGTTTGCTATTGTAGTTAGTTTTTCTTTTGATTAGCCTGCCTCCAGTCAGCCCTAATCATTCTAGAAGTTTTGCTTTCATGTGCATTTTACACATGATTAACAGGCACTCACCAGTTTACACTTGAACTCAGGATTTTCACTGTAGACTAAGAATTCGGTCTAGAAAAGTTATTGCCATTCTGTTGGACAAAACATAATAGATAAACCTAATCAAAGTGGTACAAATGTAAATTGACGAATGCCTCAGTAATGGTTCATCTGAAAAACTAAATAAAGATGCAGTTTATCCTTTTCATGTTGGGTCTCAAATTATACGATACTTACGAACCTCCAAATTAAAATGCTGTAAAGGTTTACTTTAGTCTTTGAAAAGGACTACTGCATCAAGCAACTTTTCATGGCATTTGTGTCTCTGTGGTCTTTTTTATTTTCCCCCCTTTTTTTCCAATCCCCCCCCCTCCCTTTTTTGTTCAACCCCATTTCGGTTCTTACTTGTCCAACTTTTTTCCTTCGATTGCATTCTATCCTTTTTTCCACTTTCTATTCTCATGTTCACCTTCCTACTCCTTTCCTCTCTCCTATTTTCTTCCTCCTCTCCTCCTCCTCCTCCTTCCCACTTTGTGATGGGTCCTTCAGCTGGCGTTGCTGCAGTACCGCCTCAATATGTCCAGCATGCTGTGCCAACCCCCCGCCCCACCAGGCTCTGGGACCCTCCACACATACCAAGTACTTTTACCTTTTCATTCAGTTCCATGGGCTTCCTGGAGGAATTTAATGGTTAAATAGCTCAGGGGTCCTGATGGAAAGGCAGGGGAGAGTGCTGTTATTCATGAGTGATACTAAGACAAGTCTTTTCGGGTACAGTTAAGGTTCATGCAGTTGTGATGCTTGCTGCGATTAGCTGTGTGACCAAAATGTGTTTTTGGTGTGGTACTTCAATTTTTCGAAAGCAGTTTGATGTTTATATAGTGAGATGCTTTTCCTGGTGTCTCATTTCTTTCTTCAAAAAGCACGCTTGTTTTATTTAAGGTGTGGTGACTTTAACACGTCTTGTGTTTGTGATGTGTGTTGAATGTTCCCTAAACAATAGCCTATATGTAAACACGGCTAAACTTAATACATTGCCTAAATTGCCTTACATGTGATTAAATCAAGAATGTGATTAAATCAAGAATAAGTATGAATCTGTAAACTTGTGTTGATTACCCCTCTTGCCGCAGCTTGGAAGAGGTTAGCAATTTGCCTATTCTAACACTGAAACCAGCTTATGAAAACCTTACTGATTATCTGATGAATAGGATGTGTCAAAAAAAATAGTCGACTGCTCTAAATCTGTAGTCCAGAAGAACTTGGTCTAAATGTATATTTTGCATTGTGTGAGCTGGTATTCATCTAGTAATATGTGTATGTGGGGGTGATACAACAGGAGCCATTCAGCCCAACAGAAGAGCATGTCCTGGTGGTGCGTCTGCTCATCAAACACCTACACGCCTTCTCGAACAGCTTGAAACAAGAGCAGGCTTCCTCTCCTTCCACTCACTCACATGCCAATCCCCTTGAGGAGTTCAAGAGGTGGGTTCCATAAAACTACAATGTCCATAAAGGAAAGCAATAGCTAAATCATGGAAATGTTTTCTCCTGAGTCCATAAAAGTTAGAAAGCCAGTTTCCAAAGTCTTCATAATCTTGATTGCTCTTTTTTTTTTTGTCCTACAGAGTGGTAGTCCAAAGGTTTGTTCAGCAGAAGCTATATGTATTCCTGCAGCATTGCTTTGGTCACTGGCCCCTGGATGCCTCTTTCAGAGCAGTGAGCATTTTTCATCTTCATGTTTAGCAGTATCAAATACAAATGAATGTTGGTCAATCTGTAATTGTTCTTATATTTTGAGGTATTGGAAACATGGCTGAGTTACATCCAGCCCTGGAGGTACACAGGAGAAAAAAACAACCAACAGACTGATGTCCAGAACAGAACTGTCCCGGAGAAATGGTAACTTACAGATATTTACAGATACTTACACTTATGTTGCACTTTTCCTTAATGATATGTAAAACAATCTTTTTCTTTTTCTTTTACAGGGCTTCATTTGTTCAGGAAAATCTACTCATGTATACGAAGCTCTTTCAGGCTTTCCTTAATCGAGCTATGCGCACTGATCTTGTTAATGCTAAAAATGCACTGATGGTCTTCAGAGTAGCCAAAGTCTTTGCCCAGCCAAACCTATCCGAAATGATACAGAAAGGTTAGTATATAGTGTTAGGATATATCGACATCTGTTCCAAAGTATTTCTTCACTTGAATAAAGTCTGTGTGTGTGGTGGGGTGCTGTGCATGCTGTGCTGTGATAAAAAAAAACACTTCTCTAAGAGATAACCCTTAATGAAATATTAGTCTGGAAAGCTTTGGAATAATTACCAGTGTGTAATTACATGGTGCATGGGAAATGGCCATAAATACTACTTAAAAATACACAGAAGACCCCTGGCCTACTCCAACCATTCGGAATAACATTTTGTGGGCGCAGCTGAAAGTCTAACTTTGTTGGAGATCGGGATCCAGTTACATCTGGGGTTGAATTAAATGATCATGTACAATAAGACCTCAAACCATCTGGGAAACATGCTTGTATTGTGGGTATTCTTGCTGCTTGACTTGTTATTAATGACAGAACCCTGAATTCTGCCTGAAAATCCTACAGGATTTTTTTTTATGACAATGTCAAGTTGCTGAACCGTATGGAGATGGCATGGCAGAAACGTCAACTCTAAAGTCGCTGAAATAACTTTTTTTTCTGAATGCACAAATTCTTAATTTCTCTATGCGTGCAATTTTTTTTTTTTACTTGGCTGCACATGAACACATGGATAATCTGTAGCTACATAGAAACCAGAGTTGTCTCTACCCTCTATGTTTAATATCTCTGTAACTTGTCCTTTCAGGAGAGCAGCTGTTCCTAGAACCAGAGCATGTTCTTCACCATGGGCAAGCCAGGGTCTTCCATACGCCTGCACAGGGTGGAAGCTTCTTTTCTTCCCGTCAATCTCCCGGGACAGATGCTGTCTTTAAAGTCAAGAGTCATGTGTACAGCCTGGAAGGACAGGAGTGCCAATACAAGCAGATGTTTGGCAGTGAGCTGCGATTAGTGGTGAGGAATAATAAAGCTATGTTGTTTTAGTATTTGTCATGTGATGTAAAAATGAGGTTTAATGACTGACTGAATGGTTGAATTACATGATGCTTTTGATCTTCTGTAGGTGTTAAAGCTCATCCAGATCATAGCCCAGGCCCGACAGACAGCTAAACGAATATCAGATCACTCTGCTGAAACGGCTGCAAACAACTCCTTTCTCTCATGGTTTAGCATGGGCTCCTCTACTCCTAACTACACCTTTAGTGGTGGAGAGGCGGAGGACATGGGAGAGTGTTTTAAAAAGACTCATGAATATCTGGACAAGGCCCTGGACTACCTATGTCAAATATTTAGGGTCAGTTGGTGGACCACTTATGATCATATACAATTACCTCCATGTTCCATCCTCATTCAAGTAGCTGCTTCATTTTAGACCTCCCTGTGAGGACAATTTCAGTAAAATCCCAGTATAGGATTGCAATTGTTTTGTAAAATGATGAATTCTGTTGGACATGTTTTAATCAGTGATGTCCGTTTACATAGCTGAATCCAGGACAATTGTCTCAGTTGTTGACAAATCTGGCATCAGTTGAAGATGACGGTGGGTCCAAACAGCTGCCTGACTGCATTGAGAATGAAAATGGCCTTGTGCTTACAGATTTAGGCAGGATGCAGGTTTGACTTAAACTTATTGATAGTTTGCACTGTTCATGTTATCTTGAAGAATATAACAACCTGTATTTGTATTTACTTTCTTACAGATCATAAATGGTCTTCGCAGATTTGAGATTGAATATCAAGGAGATCCCGAACTTCAACCAATAAGGAGCTATGAAAATGCTCTTTTGGTCCGGCTACTATTCAAGGTCTCATCCTATATCAATGATAGGGTATGTATAGCACGCCTGTGTTTTCTTTATAAGAATTTTTATGTGCCATGAGTAAAGTTAATTTATTTTTTATTTGAAACACAGTTGGGAGATCAAATGGAGGTGCTGTGCTCTCGTCAGGACTTTCTGGGTCGTGTTGGTAGACATTACTTGACCAATCCTGTGGTGAAGCAGCGACAGAGTAACCCTATGTCTCGGTTACGGAGAGGGCCCCCCCAGCGGGCACATCTCAGTTTGCGAGTACTAGCCAGCTACCGCACACTCCTCTTGCTGCTGCTACTGTACCTGCTTTTTGCACTACTCTCATTTGGTCTTCTCTCTAGCACTGCATTCATACTGATCATTAGCTTTCTATATGAACTGCTTTTGGTTTTGTTTTCTGAAAAACACAAAGCTCATTAAATGACCAATAAAACAATTTGAACTTCCATAATTTGATGAATAGAGTGCCTGTTCTGAGCATTTAGACTGAAGTAAAAAAAAATGTATGTCAAAGACTAAACAGGAACTTCAGTATTGTTTCAGTTTTGGAGATGATGTTAAACATATGGTCTTGGTTTTTTGTTTGTGGTTTCCATTATTATAGATTTATTGGTATGTAAATCCAGTTTTTATGTAATGTGAACATTTATAAATTTTACTGCCTATGTACATTATGCTTGCATGTGTAATCAAATTTATTATTGTTTCAACATTTCAGTGCATAAGAAAAGTGCTATTTGGAGCATTTTTGATATAAATAACTTTGCTTAAACTAGTCTCAGAGTAGTTTCTAGAGTGTGGTGATGCACCATTGAGGTTCGCTTTATAAAAAAAAAACATAGTTCAAGGCTCAACCTTTATAAATTGTTTTGGAAGTCCAATACACTTCCATCTCTATCTAATAAACGACAGCATGCACAATTGGGGGGCCTCTAATATTTAAAAAAATAATAAAGTGGGTCTTTAATTAAATTATCTGTCAAAGAGGGAAACTTCTGGATGAGTCCTGCTTTGATCTGACAGTTGGAAATAACCCTACTTTAAGTTTGTAAGAAGCAAGAAAATTATTCAGCTATCAGTCTTATATTTACAATGCTACACATTGGCCAGCAAATATTAAAAGTAATCTCCATCTTTAGTTCAAACTGAGAGGCCTGTTTCTGAATGTAAAGTAGGCAACAATCCTAAATCCTCCTGTCTATGCTCCTGAAGTTCATATATTTTAAAGAATGTGAATGGGTGTGACAAGTTAATGGTCTCATCCTTCAACTATAAAAAACATAGACATAATACAAATATTGTGAAATATTACATCAAAAATTGGGAAATTAAAAGCATTGTTAGTTGCTTGTAGGTACCAAACAGATCTAAAAAAAAGGCAATTAAAAAACACATTGTAAATACAGATCTCTATATAAAATTATGCTTTACTACTATAAAAGCTGGTGCTGGTACTACCATTTCTTGTGTGTTGTGAGGGTGTTAAAGTTTTGTGGGGGCCTTCAATGAAAGAAAAAAGTGCTGCACTTTATTGGGATGTACTTAAGTAGCCTAATTTGGCCTTTTGTTGTTTTAAGCTGAAGGGCTTTAAATCAGAATAATGCAATACCTCTTCAAATAAATGTAATACTATCTGCCCCAAAAATATTTTTTTTACTGTCAGATTAATTTAGACCTGAAGTCTGAGAAATGGCAATTTATTCAGACTAGGCATATCCTTCAAATACAAAATCATGTTTTTAATAACTGCAGAGTCTACAGGAGGGATATTTAACCATTTTTGTCCATAACATTCAAAGACATCCCACTCTAATGTCAGTGAAGCAAGTGCTGCCTTGCAGGTGGCTCCCTACCCCACCCGCTTGCAGAAGGAAAAAAAGTTACATGCAGTTATTTCAACAGTTAGGGATTTAAAATCAGCCTAATCAGCAGCAATTTTTATTACACTGGCTAAACTAGTCAAGAGACACATAAGCTCACACCCCTCAGTCCCTTGTAAGGTATTACAATTTTGATGGAGTTACGTTTCAAGAACGTACATTAGCAGAAAAAAAAAAAAACACCCAAACCACCAACTTTATTTATAAAGCACTTAAAACAACCACAAAGTACAAATTATAATTTTAAAGACAGTTAATAAATAACATGAATAAACCATCAAGTAAAATCAACATCTCACAGGGGATCGAAAGCCAAAGCAAAAAAGATGGGTTTTTAAACAAGATTTAAAAACCGAAACTGAAGACGCCTGCCTAACATACAAGGGCAAGTCATTCCACATTCTAAGAGCTGCAATAGCAAAAGCAAAAAGGTTCCCTTTAAGCTTATGCTTAGTTAAAGGCACCCTCAGGTACAGCTGGTCAGCTGATCTGAGAGACCAGGAGGGAGTGTAGGGCTGTAACAGCTCAGAGAGGTAGGGAGGGGCAAGACCATTTATAGCTTTAAAAACAAATAGAAGAATTTTAGATTAATCCTAAACTGTATAGGAAACCAGTGAAGCCTAGCTAAAACAGGAGAGATGTGCTCATATTTACGTGTGCAACTCAGCAGATGTGCAGCCGCATTTTGCAATCTTTGAAGCTGAGTAATATAGGAAGCACCTACCCCTACATAAAGACCATTAGAGTAATCAAGCCGAGTAGTAATGAAGGCATGGATTACAGTCTCAAAATGCTGCTTGGAAAGAATCGGCTTTAATTTAGCCAACTTCCTCAACTGAAAAAAGCTTGACTTAACAACAGACTTAATTTGGCAGTCAAATTTGAGGTCAGCATCCACCTTGAACCCCAAATTTGAGACATGAAAAGACGCATAGACATGAAAAGATACATCATGTTTCCTAAATATGGATCCCAGTGGAATCAGATACAAACGAAAAAGCAAGGGACCTAAAACTGAGCCCTGTGGGACCCCACACAAGAGGGGAGCAGAGGAGGACACATGGTCACCAAGACTAACACAAATTGATCGATCTGCCAGATATGACTTAAACCAAAGCCTGACATGCTGGAGCGTGCTTTTCCTCTGCCTGACATGCTGGAGCGTGCTCTTCTCGCGCTCTATGAATGTACATATGAATGTTAAATTGTGTGAATATGGGGAAAAGCAAACGCAAAATAATGAATTTAAAAACAGTTGAGTTCCCCCTCCCGTTCCTCACAGAGGTTTAGCCCATTGCCGGCTTTCCCGGTCCACCTCACGTTCACTACACACAAGAGTAGGGTGTGTGGCTGCTGATGAATTAATGTTGAACTCCGGTAAGTAGGGAAATTTATTCACTTTAAATAAAGCGAAAATGCTAACAGATGTAATTTTCCATGAATCTGCTGTATCAGCGATTAAATATGACTTATCTAGTCAACGTTAGCTCGGTTACATTGCCTTTTGCAAAGTGTACTGCAACTAACAGACCAAACCAGTTTTCCATGCAACGTTTTATTCGTGACGACTTGGCATAATGTTAACTTAACATTAACGGCCACAATTATCATATTGTTTAATTGTGCATTTACTTAAGGAGCACTGTGCCACGTCCAAACTGACCCCAGTGTATTTTTGTATAATCAATTTTTATTCCGTTTCAAGTATCTTAATTCATTGTATTTATTGCGGGGCCCATGCAGTCAAAAAAGCAGAATTGGTGCTTTTGTTTAGTGTCCATTCATGAATGTATGTTTGCTTTAAATTGCAGTTTTTTAAAACATAGAGCAGTTACTGTAAATTTATAATTAAATACTTTGTTTTGTTACAAAACTTTACTTATTTTATGCCTTTTATTATTTATTGATGGCTTAACTGTAAACATCATAACGAACAGTGCAATAAATAGTTTTGAAGAAAAATCTGCTTTGTCATTCAACCTAAGAAAAATAAATAAATAAATACAAATGAAGCAGTCTCCATGCTACATTAAGAGGGTTTTTTTCACGGTGGGGACATTTAAGTATAATTTCACTGTATTATTTATCTCCCCTTCAAAAATTGCTCATGAGAAATTTTATATTTATGGCCCAACCATAGTTAAATGAAACCACTGTTAAATGTACGCCCGTGTATATGTCCAATAACAATTATGTTTATTCTAACGAAATGAATACCCTGTGATCAAAATTGGTGTAACTATGTTCAACACTTTTCATTGGTTAATGGCGATTTAATGAAAAAAGTGGAGTTACGAGGATCCCGCCGAACAGCAGCGAAATTACCATGGCTTGTGTCATTTCTAATGCACAGTAAGAAATCAATAGTAGACTGGTCTTGCTACTTTTGTTCAATGAATCTTACATGAATACGTGCAGAACACCAAATATATTTACTTTAGCAACATATGTAGGTGTTTTAAAATATAAAGTAGCTAATATTCTTTTTTTTACATTTGGGCGAATTTAACAGTTGCTTAGAAATATGTGCTTTTCTAAGGCTCTAAATATTATACAGATAATTCTTCTGTCGCCATGCTCATTGTCAAAAGAGACCCATCAGAAGTCGGCTGTTCATAATTCTGTTCATAATTTTGTTTATAACAGTTTAGTCGAAGTAGTCAACATTTCGATTTCACATCAACAACTATCTTTGTAGAATAATGTAGACCATATGGTCTGCTAGTAACTATTTTATTTACTTTTGCATTGAAAGACTTTCTTCGTAGTGGTTATTTTATACATTTATTTAACTCATTTGTTAATTTTTTTAGCCAGCTGAAAAAAAATCAAATTTCTTTTTCAGTGCAATTTGATCTCAAATTGTAGTTTTACCACTCTCTACAGATATTCACATGCACAGAACATAAATATCAGAACTACGGAATTAGTGAGGGCTCGTGTTAATAGCAGGAGATATGCTTTTGATAACTGCGAATAGAAATCACCAGAAATGTGAACCTTATTTGTGCGATTTATTTTCTCATATCATTAACATGCAGTTGTGCAGTAATGTAGCAGGTTGATAAGAACGTTGTTTTTTCCCTTTTATAATCGTTTCGTGAATTGTCTTAAATCTGCCAGATTGATTATGCTTGCAAAGTTTGTCTCAATTTTTTGTCACTTGTAGTGGATACCCAGATAGCAAAGAACATTTAGCTCGGACCCACCAAGACAGCAGCTGCCGGCAGCTTTTGTTTTTGTTTGTAATATTTAGATCATCAGACTGACTGGAAAACAAATTAGAATTTTCATTACAGGAAACCATTCACTACCAGATACGTGTTATTTTAAATCATTATTCATTTTACAATCCAATAAAATATTTCTTGTTATTACACTAAAAGCTCTATTGTTATTTCACTATGAAACACAATGTACTTAAAATATTCTTAATTCTACCTTAATTTTTGCACCAAACACCTTAATTTGAATTAAGTGTAGTAATTTGTAAACTGTTTCCTTAATTTTACCTTAAAATGGTTTTAAGGTATGAGTGTGAAACCCCTTAATCCAAAACATATGGCATTTTCTTCAGGAGGCTCAGTTATTTAAGGGGCAAATAAAAAAAAATAAGGGAAAAATTCAGTAGTTTTA
>JBBKCR010000022.1:7570899-7584439 GCA_037577295.1 Ladigesia roloffi | reverse complement strand
AAAATTGTGCAAATCTGACTTGGTGGTGAACCACATCAATAACCTCTCCTGACCTGGTTCTGTTGCTGCTGCTGCTGTTGCTGTTGTTGTTGTTGTTGTTGTTGTTGTTGTTGTTGTTGTTGTTGTTGCTGCTGTTGCTGCTGTTGCTGCTGTTGCTGCTGTTGCTGCTGTTGCTGCTGTTGCTGTTGTTGCTGCTGTTGTTGTTGCTGTGTCTGGGCCTGTTGTTGCTGGTTCTGGTGTTGCAGTGCTTGATTCTGATGATGCTGTTGCTTAATATGCTGGGCCTGAAACTGTTGCTGCATAGCACTCTGTTGCATCGAAACTTGCTGCTGCGGCTGAAGGTTTGTCTGCTGCTGCGACTGGAACTGCTGGTACTGCATAGGCTGTTGTTGCTGTTGTGTCATTTGCATCTGCATCTGCCCTGCTGTCCCAGCTGTAGTAGGTCAAACACATAAGTTGCAGACATTATGAAGAAGCTTTATTTTCAAACAGTTTATATTTAATACCAAAATATATATACATTCAATATCAGTAACTCACCACCTTGTTGATTTCCTGCAACTCCTTGCATGGTATGCTGGGGCATCTGCATTTGTCCCATGGACCCCATTCCACCCATTGGAGCTCCAGGACGAGGTCCCATGCCAATAGTACCACCTCCACCTACAGCAGTGAGTGCCTGTAAAGCATTCACTGGATCTGATATGGAAAAAAAGGCAGAAATTAATTCTGCTAGCCAACCCAGCCTTGTCACAACAGACAAATATATTGTTCTTTTCCTCCCTTTAACACCCAATCAAAGTAAACCTACCTGGCCCACCTTGTGCTTTTTTATCTAAAAAAGTGTACATAAAATAGTTAGTAGAGCTCTACCACAAACATAAATAACACAAATACAAAAAATAGCAAAACAAGAGTTTAAGTGTACTTACGGATATCTCTGAAATGAATTATCAGCCTTGCAACCAGAGAAAGGTACTCCTCCTGTACAGATGCACAAAATTCAATATTGCCCACTACTGTTGAATAAGCCTATAAAGATTGGATTAGTTCAGTATGACATTTGTAATGACTTCTACATGTATCCTCAGTGATACCTCTCAGGGATCCAGTTGGCAATAAAATCACTCCAGGAAAAGCTCATTTTACAGGAATGCATCACATGCAGCCACATCAACATGAAAAAAATCTACATTTTATGAGGCAAAAAATTATTTATACAGTAGTAATCCCCACATAATCAGCCCACTTTTGGAGAGATGAGGTGAGGTTGGAAAAAATTTGCACTTTGGCAGTTTAAATGTAATGTTTATATAGGGTGTATGTATTTGCACATCAGCTTGCATTGTTGAAATACATGTGGTTTACTTACTCTTGTTTTGGCTTTAATAAACACATGGTTCTCCATGTCATTGCTGGTTTTTGTATGTGCTGTTCCAGCCTTTCTCATGGCTTCCTCTCTGAAAAAAGGCAAAAAGTGTGTCAAGTAAAAGTGGGCGGATCTACACTACTATTTTCATGTTTCCAATCCTGTTGTGTGAGAATAGATTTTGACATGTAAATACCAATAATTTTCTATAAGAAGAATTTTTTTTTTGGCATTAACTTTATTCTACTGGGACAGAACATCAGTGTTACCTTGATGTAATATACATTAGATATAGCATCTAACTGTACACACACATCCTAAAAAGTAGTTTTACACTCAATAAACATACCAAAAACAGAGGCATTTGGCCAAAAACCATCGACACCAGACCAGCCCCAGCTTGTGATTCACACTTTCCTTTTGTTTTGCACAGTAGTTTTAACCCCTAGCCCGCTAGTTAGCTCAGTTTCTAAAGTTGCACAGGTAAAACGTGCTGTATACACACAGTGTAATTCAATCCACGACTTTGTCACGTTTATTTTAGTTTTTGAGCATTAACTGATCAATACCATTAATACGTCGACTGATGAAGCTGCCAAACTATTACTAGAGCACTTTGCTAACACGCTAGCTATAATAGACAGCTCAGGCTAACGTTAGTTCCAATCAGAGAGAGACCTGGATAAACCCGATTTAAGATGTTTAATCTCATCAACCAAACGTGTTAAACTGTTCAGAGAGTTAAAAGCTTATTTGCATATTCTCATGTTTAATTAGTGAAAATGAACGTCAAACCTAGCTAACCATTGTTAGCCATAGCTGGTTTGACGAACGGACGGCAGCTATGTGATCTCAAACGATTTATAACAAATAGGCCGATCCGGAAAGGATTGAGAAATACTTACATTTGTGCCACTACTTTTTGTCGGAATCCCGGACTCCTCCAGTCATTATCACTCGGGACCTCCATACCAGACATCTTTGCTAAAGGGCCGAACAGGAAGTTCTCTGCCCCTCCCTCAGTATGCATACATACATACATGTGCATTTACTGTTTGCTAGAGTGTCTACTTCTTCATCGTCACAGCTACTACAGCAAGTCAAGTTATGTTTATTTATTTAGGACATTCTCGTCCACAAAATATTGTTCAATGTGCTTTATAGGAATGAAACAAAAAAAGAACATTTCATACAATAATGGAAGTAATAAAAGCATACGTAGAAAATAGATTATATAGTGATTTTTTTGCAGTTTTTTGAAGCTACAGTTGAATAGCAAAACTACTAAGAACAATTTCACCGTGTTTCGTTACGGGGGGTTGCCTCTAGTTGTCTGCAACTATGCAATATGCAATAAATCTATTGGAACAAATTTGGTACCCCCAAGGACCCTATGAGTAGCACGCAAACCTGTTCTAAAAATAGCACAACGCACCAGTAAGCAGCATCTAACATTTAATTTCCTCCTATTGCTATTCTGCTTTGTTCGCATTTGCACTGATATAAATAAAAAATTAAAATATCTTAAAAGAAAAAACATATTTAAAGCATGTTTATAACACATGAAATTTAGATACGTTTAGGTAAATTATGTTTTAGTGTATCAAACATTCAGCTCCACGTTTGGTTTGCAGCTATAGCACATTTCTTGGAAGGCTTTCCATTAGATTTTGGAGTTTCTGTGGGAAACTGTTTGTACATTCAATCTGTAGAGCATTTTAAAGTCAGGCAATGATGTTGGTAGAGAAGGCCTGGTTCCGAACCTCCGTTTCAGTTCAACTCAAAAGTGTATGGAACCAAACTCATTAGATAATTTTTATGGACCTTGCTTTATTCACTGGGGCATAGTCATGTTTGAGCAAAAAACTGCCATCCCAAAATAGTGGGTACTTTTGCTGTGTTAAGTGTCAATGATCATACCCAGACGCTAGAGAGGAAATACTACGCCTCGGAGAGAGAGAGAGAGAGAGATAGAGAGAGAGACCCGCCCTCCGGACGCCATTACTCTGCCCAGTATTCAGTGGGGGATGACGAGAGAGAGAGAGAAAGAGAGAGAGCGAGCCGAAAGTGAGAGAGAGTGAGGGAGCCTGGAGGCTGGCAGGGTGAAACCGCCTATTAACCACTGCGGGGGGAACTACACGATTTAAGGTCTAGAACCTAATCTAAATCGCTTTGTCGGGAGTCGAGAACGCGTTGGAGAGAGGACGGACACTTTCGCGTTTAATAAAAGTGAGCGATTCGTGAAGAAACGTGAGACAAACTTATGAATTCAATTGTGTGCCGAAGACGTGTTGCAGGCCGCCATTTTTGTTACAGCTAGCTTAGTCTGGCTGTCCTGGTTAGCCTAGCTAGTTGTAGTTTAAACGTTAAATTAGGGTCTAAAGTATCCTCAGCTATTTATTAATGGAAGAGTGTGTGATTTGTGATTCCGAATAGTGATGCAGACGGATATTCATTAACTTATTATGGCAACATTTTCTCCGTGGTGCGCTAAGCTGGCTAATATCTGTTTTATGAAGTGATACTTTCGCGGAAGAGGGAAGGGTTTGAAACAAAAAGAGGAACTTTAATGGGTTTTTTCTCTTGATGTTGTGTCACCGACGGTTCGACTGGGTTGTTTTGTGATTTAGTTGTCCCGTTAAACATACACATATCGTCTACAAAGCCCAGAAATGTTTGAAATGGAACAAAGTTGGTCTATGTCAGTCGCAGCCTGTCTGTGAAACGTCAGGTTGCGGTTCAGTTTTTCATTGTGTTTTTTGAGTGCCCAGAGGCATTTTAAACAGTTCATGATATATGATATATATATTCGGTTGTAGTCTGTAGTCTTTATTTATTTCCGAGGAGACATGTCGACGGCTCGGTTCGACTCGTCGGACCGAAACAGTTGGTATTTCGGCTCCCTTTCGAGGCAGGAGGCTCAAAGCAGGTTACAAGGACAGAGGCATGGGATGTTTCTGGTCCGAGACTCGTCCACCTGCCCCGGGGACTACGTGCTGTCTGTGTCCGAGAACTCCAAAGTGTCTCACTATATCATCAACTCCTTACCTAGCAAGAGGTTCAAAATAGGAGACCAGGAATTTGAACATCTGCCCGCGCTTCTGGAGTTCTACAAAATTCATTACCTGGACACAACCACTTTGATAGAACCTGCACCAAGGTGAGCACTTACACAGATCAGTTCTGTTATATGTGCCTGTTTACTATATTAATGGTGTTGATAAACTTTTGTTTGTATTACTAAATATGTCCACTATATTCATATATACATACATAAAGATACTGTATATATATTTATACTATATCTGTATATGTATTCTCAAACTTCTATATTCTTCTTTAATCCTGTCCACTTGCTGCGTAACACTGCGAATTTCCCACTTGTGGGACTAAGAGATTTCTTATTCATATATGGGTGTATCTAACTCTCTATACAACCACGACTATCTAGCTGTCTTTTGCTTTGTCTGTTGGTTATGCTGCTCATATTTTGTTTTCATGTTCTGCAATTTTTAATTATGGGACTAATATCGGGTGATCTTATCTCATTCAAAAAGTACTTGAAGATTCATCTGTTCAGAGAGTGTCTTATTTTTCTTCCTGCTCTGCTCTTACATAAAGATTTAGCTCTTAGAACTCTCCTCTGGTTCTCACACAGTCCCGAAACTTAAATGTTTTCTCATATTGTAAGTTGCCCCAAACTGATTACTGGGCCAGTTGAAGATGTGTGTTGTCTGTGCTTTCTTTTTTTTGTTGCTATTTTTGTTGTTATGTTATTTTACAGTTGTACTCCCAAAGAACAGAAATGCCAACACCTGTTAATTGTTCATTTTATAGAAGTGTGCTTTAAGGAGATGTTCAGTTGGTGAAAAAGGCTGGTGAATGAACAACAGTTCTGGTAAATGCAGGCAAAGCAGTGAAATGCAGTAGTTCACTGTAAGGCTGGCTTTTATACTGGCAGCAGTAAAATACTCATTGATTATAGTAGTTTCCTTTTTATTCTTGAACTGTTATATAGTTTTCAACAGGTTGATAACCAGAGCAGATTGAGCACTTCAGCTTTTATTTATGATATTGTGCCAAAATATTAAGTGTGTATTGGGCACAGCACCTGTACTTTCCATGTCTTTTGAGGTTAAATGTAGCCACATAATGAGGTGCCTGTCTATGTTTTAACAGGTATCCCAACACAGTCCTTACCAGTGGTCCCATTCAGTCAATTGGTGGACCTGGAGATGAGAATTTGGAGTATGTGCGGACTCTTTATGACTTCACTGGCAGTGACGCAGAGGACCTTCCTTTCAAGAAGGGTGAGATTTTGATTATCCTGGACAAGCCTGAGGAGCAGTGGTGGAGTGCCAAGAGCAAGGAGGGTCGTGTTGGTATGATCCCTGTACCTTACGTTGAAAAGCTGGTCAGGCCTTCTCCACATCCTGGACAGCCAGGCCATGGTGCCCGCAACTCTAACAGCTATGGTATCCCTGAGCCTGCACATGCCTATGCTCAGCCACAAACACCATCACCTCTGCCGCCTGGTACACCTGGTGCTGTCATCAACCCACTGCCTTCCATGCAGAATGGGCCTGTAATGGCCAGGGCCATCCAGAAACGAGTGCCCTGTGCTTACGACAAGACCGCTTTAGCATTAGAGGTAGGTGCTGTATCCGGTATTCCTTGATTATTGCCCAAATTGAATTTTATGCAAACTCTTTGTAGGGAATAGTTCTGAGAGTCTGAATGGGATAGATCGCTTTTAACCCGAAGTGGATACACATAGTTGCTATTTGCTGTACTATAAATTCATCAGTGATTGTTTTTAGAGTTTCCTCTACAACATATCACATGCATACAGTGTAAATCATGTAGGTCTTGGGGGCTGGTTCCTGATAAGAATAAATTATAGAAGAAAAGTGGTATTTGTGTTCTTTGTGTTTGATACGTTAAAAGTAGCTAATTTAACTCTAAGGTTAAATTATTTTGATCTCAAACTTGCTAATTGCCCCAAGGTCAGTTTATTTAAAGGTTTTGTTGTGCTTGCTTATTCTTGTGGTCATTGTTGAATTACTGCTAAAAACATCAGTGGAGCTGGTGCTATTTGTTTCTTTTTGTAGATGTGTTGTCAGAGTATTTGTAAGTTCACTTGCTATATGACTGTTGATGTTCACATTTACTAAATAAGTAGAGAGTGGGCTCAACCTCATTCCAGAATGTGACCACACTGCCAGATAGATTTGACCTAATGAAGTTCTTTGAAGTAGATATAGTTTTACTGTCTGTTCATCACACTAGCAAGCTAGAAGATGTAAGCAAAGCTGTATGAATTTTCTGCTTTATGTAAATGATTTAACAGTGAAATGGCTGTTTAATTGAACCAGTCAATTTCTTGACATGTCACATCCGTGTTTGTTTTAATTCTGCAAACTCCACTTCCACTGGTCTTTTGTTTCTGCTCCTGTATATCTGTTTGGCATGTAAAACAACTGGTATCTAACAAAAAATCAGCACTATGTCTTGGTTACTTGAAGTGAAAATGTTAAAATAAAGAAATATTCAGAAAATGCAATGAATGTAGGTGATTACTTTCTTAAATATTCTAGATAGGGTTAGCTGCAATTTTACACTAAAATATATATCTCAAATAGGATAATGATTTGAATAAGAAAGAATCTTTAGTGAATCAGTGAAAGCATATTTTCTTCTCAGTATTGTCTAATTTATCACTGCTTTTCTTTAAGAAAACCAGCATCTGATTTATTGTAGATATTTCCACAAATACTATAGGTTATAAGTTAAGAGTTCCCTTAGAGCATGTAATGCTTTGGATCATGATGACAAAGCTATGCTGCTATGTAAAGTATGGGACTAGTTTGCTCAAGAGCAGAGTGGAATTCCGCTCCTTTTACCTGGCTGTAACATGTTTCACCACCCTGCCTGCTGTTTTTCAGCTAAGCCAAAAGCAAAGACATATTTCTGTTGACACGAAAACGAGGAAGTAATGAATGTTTACAAAAAGTCATCATTACTGAGAACTGGTTTTGCTGTAAAATTATTATTGCTAAATATACAATAATACATGTCGTTTTGATTAATTTTTAAAAGCAACGAAAATGCATTTTCGCAAAACCATTAGTTAGCTACACCGTTATAACAAATTAAAACAATTATTACAGACAATAAAATGTTGGACATATGTTTCACAAGTGACAAAAAGACCATAAAGGTAGTCAATGCCAACTGTAGTAAACCAACACAACTGTTGATTTATGTGAAAGTGGTAGTCTAAAGTGCACTTACTTTTACCACATAATTTGATTTGTTATTGAATGTCAATTTTCAGAGAAAATGCAAGTACACAAACTTGTCTAGGGCCAAAAAAGTTGGTGTATGCTGTGTTGTAACTGCATGGCTGAAAAGAGTATGCTCTCCAGTATTCTTGGTTTAAGAGCCTGAAATTAGAACAACCATATTTGGATCTTTTTCCTATTTCTTCTTGATTATCTGTGGAGTTCAGTTTAAATGTAGTTAACAAATGTGTGCACAAAGGATGTATTGAGGTCTCAGTTGCTTTTGGTCATGTTGGAAAAAAAAGCTAGAGGTTATCTCCATTATTTTTTGCTGAAGAATTTAGGCTTTTAGATCTCTATCCCAAAACAAAATTGAGAAATCCTAGTATGGATTGCATTCTTACTGTTCAGTGATATTTACTTTATCACTCTAGGAAGTTTCTAACAAAAAGAAGCTAACAAATAACAGATAGCTAATGACAATTAAGTCTACATTTGTATTTAAGCTCAAGAAGATAACTTATTGTTTGGCTTTTGAGTGAGTGATTTCTCTTGTCCTGTTTCCACAGGTTGGTGACATTGTGAAAGTGACACGGATGAACATCAGTGGCCAATGGGAAGGTGAAGTAAATGGCCGGAGAGGCTTGTTCCCTTTCACCCATGTGAAAATATTGGATTCCCAAAACCCAGATGAGAGTGAATGACCAGGGTCTTGTTTTGACGGCACTCCTTCAATCTGCTGACTGCCTGACGTTGTCACCATCTGAATCGCGCTTGCCTGCTTGAGACTCTGCCACAGCGTCTCTTGAGCAAACCATTTGCGTGGCTTTTGACTGTTTACAGCTCCAAAACACAAACAGTTCTTAATCTGTGTCCCTGGTTACAGACGAGTCTGTATGTGTTTTTTTGTTTGTTTGTTTTGGGGGGGGGGGGGTTTGTCTACCCTAAATGTCCTGTTATTTCCATGCCATTGGCTGTCTGTCCCTGTGCCACAGTGAGATATGAGTTCTGTGACTCACTCTGTGATGCCTAGTCTTTCTTGCATTTTTTTTTTTTTTAATTTTTTAAGCAATTGAAACTTCTGAAAGCTAGCTTTAACTGTTTGCAAGCAAAACACGTTTGAGAGAATATGTTTTGAAAATGAAAGGGAATAGAAACTATTAAAATTTCTGGTCAAATGTGCTTTTGCCAGCCCTATACCTCTGTCATTCAACACAGTTTCTTTTTTCCCCCTATTTAAACCTGACCTTTGTAGGACAGATTGGTCGCTGCCAAACAGAGTAGCATGTTTGTGAACAGCCTTGATCGGAGTGAGGTTTCGATCTTGACGGGTTCAAATGAAATATTAGTTCATTCATGTTTGTACAGCAGAAGCAGTCTAGTTGCTGAACTGAGTGGTCCTTTATTCCCTGGCAAATAGCATATGTGAAACTACTCTACAGTTGTAGCCTTTTTGTTTGTGCCATAATAACACATGATCTGTAAATATCAGGTGTAGTGTAAATTGATGGTTGTGACTTGGAGGCTTTAACTTTAGAATGGTGAAGGGCTTAGCTGAGAGGCTGCTTGAGTCTAGTCACAGTAGCTTGGTGCCATGAGAGTAGGTCTGGAACATTTAATATGAAATCCTACACCTAATTTATGCCTTTCATGTGAGCAGAACATTCGCATAAGCAAACAAGATTGGATTTGATGTTTGATGACCACTGCTTTTTGCCTTGCCTTATTCTCACTGTTTTCCTCACTGTCCGAGGAGTTAAAAGTATCACCTGCTTTTTGTCATCAGCTCATATTGATAGTTCTCTGCTAAAAGATAGTCAACATACAGTATGTCTTTTCCTCATGTGTAAATTTTTTATTCAGTATAAGTAACAATAGCATTCAGTCCTGGGTTTTGTTCTTTTTCAGCAAGCTGATGAATCAAGCATTTACTGCGTGTTAATAAACGTGTAAAATCTTTAACTAAAGGTGATTTTCTAAAAAGGGATAAAATGCTTGCTGATGGCCTCTGTGCATGACCTCCTGGCCAAAAGGTTTCTGACCTCTTAGTTCTAATGCTGCTTTGTGTCATCTCGTTTTCCTCTCCACTTTGATCTTATTTTTGAGTTACGTCATCGAAACAAAACTATTCGTAGTCTCTCTCTCCCGGCATCAATTGTTGGATAACCTTTTTCAAGCAATACCCCAGTCCTTCTTCAAGCAATACCCCAGTGCTCAGTTAATTTTTCAAAAATTTCATTTTTTAATGACTAACAGTATTACTGTACTATTGTTTCACATTAGTAACTGTCCACATGGTCTCCTTAGTAAAAAATGGAAACTTGTGCCTTTTTTGTTTCATGTGTTAATATTTCCCATGGTTAACACCCGTGCTGGTATGACCCATCATGTACAGAGTGAGTAAATAAAATTTACATTTACTTCTCTTAATTGCCTGTGGCCCCTTCTTATTCATGTCGATTATAAACAGAGCCATCCATCGTCAATGAAAGCCATGTTTTGACAGTGCAAATCAGAATAATAAGATGTATTACTGTGAATGGCAGGCTGAGTTTAGATCTAGAGCAGAGATTCTATCTGGGAAGATTGAAAATGTATTAGCACCACTTGCGTTGGTGGCTGAACCCTGGAGAATGGAAGTAATTAGATTGCCTTAATGAAGTTGCTAAGAAAAGAAACCTATGCTCTGATGACCTAGAGAAACTTCTCAAGGAGAGAGTTTGCTTCCTTTTCATACCTTGCCAGAAGGCTCTTTATTTCAGTAAGGTATTTTGACAGCTGTGTAGTTATGTGTGTCAACATATGCCATACATTTAATCAATAATCAATGGATGATTGATGTAATCTATAGGTATGCTTTTCTCCAATAGGTCTAGCAAGCAAGAAGAGTTGCATCTTTGTCCTCTTTATTTTTTCTACAGCTATTTGTGAGGGCTCAGTGAAGGCTGTTTAAGAGTCTGCGAGGCAGTTCTTGTCTTCCCTACACTGCTGGCATGGAAACATTATGGCAGTGTGCCTCAGCTATTTTAGGGAACTTTGAGTAGCAACTGGTGACAGAAAGGGAATATACTTTGTATGTGTGTGTGTGTGTGTGTGTGTGTGTTTAACCATTAACATTTTAAAGCCTCCTGCCAAAATATATTGACAGTGCAATATACATGCAGCACAGTGTCCTTCACACACTGTAAAAAGTGCTGACTATGAAAACAAGATATGATGTTTTTGTAATCCCAGAAGATTCTGTTTTTGTTTGGGCGCTTACTCTTACTCTGCTTAGCTAGGTAACATACCGGAATGAACGAGGTGAGAATTGGCGAGCTGCAGACGGTCTTATTGCTTGGATGATATGTGAGAACTGGTGCAGATAGGCATGACAGCTTCCAGCTGTAGCTGCTGTCCTGCAGGCTGATGTGCATTGCATCATGGGGGCTGAAAATAGTACAGATTGCTCAGTGGTCACACAACATTTTTATATTAAAAAAAGAAAGTTAAAATGCTCAGAGGCCTGCTGTCCCTTAACTCTGAAAAGCAACACTTGACAACATTTCAAGTTAATGTGGAGCATAATGTGATTGGGGGAACTGCATTTGATTGAGCACTGCTTTGAAAATGCTGCATGTGCACAGAGACATGCAGACCCTCTATGTTATTGCACAAGGGGGAAGCAGGCTAGGCTGTTTGCTATTGTCACAATGGTTTCACACTGACAGTTCATGAACTTACCACAAAGTGAGCTACACACTGATGCAGAAGTTTTGCTCGGAAGCTCTAAGGCGGTGCCACTAAATATAAGTATTTCAGATCACATATAGAGGGCTCAGTTCTGCTCAGTGCATTGCACAGATATTCAAGGTTAACACCAAGAGTCCTACTCTGTTTTTATGATCATGCTATTATTAAAAGTTGCATGACCATTACATCTGGTGAATTACTTTTCAAACCACTGACGCCTTATAGTGTTTTCTGGTTAAAAATGACCCCTGATGGATATTTCATGATGCAGGAACTTAGGGCTAAATTGGTCATTGTCCTGTAGTAATGTCCCTTGGCTCATTTCATGAATATTAGAGGAGACGTTATACTTTTATATTGCATGTAGGCCTGCTGAAGCACTTGTGTAGGTCTGAGAATTATGGAGTTTTATTAAAGAATTGTTGAATTTTAAACACAGTAATATGTATGAGTTTATACTGGAAAGATTTAATTTGATCTGCAGTTATAAATCTGCTGTACCTGGTGCCATCTATTTATTTTTTAGGCTCGTCACTAGTTCTTGTCACACCAAGTGTTCTTTAAAACCCCTCTAAAGGGGGTTACTCATACAATGAGTAAAATCAATACATGAACAATAGACAAAAGCACTGACAAGTAAAAAGGACTGACAAACATCATAAATAAGACTAAGGTCAACAGAATGCATCCAGTCTGGTAGGTATAAACTGAAGACATGAATATGAAGACTGGCTTTCTATAAGAAACCTTGTGTCTTGCTGAATGTTTGGGTTGTTTTATTTTATTTTTCTTTACGATATGTGTCAAACTATGATAAGATTATTTTTTACCATTGCATTTGAATTAGTGCTCTAAACTTTATCATTATCTCAATATGTAGGTATCATCTCAAACATGCTTCAGCACAGTCATATGCAAATGTCTTAAAGCTTTTCAATGATTTTCAATGTGAAAATAATTTAACACAATCTGTATAGGAAACATGGTATTTTTCTATTCAGCGTGTTAGCATTTTGTTGAAATCTACAAATAGCCAAATTATTGTGCTGAGTGCTTATTGTAGACATACTCAGTACAGTTCTGTTCAGAATAAAATTCTTTTGAAAAAAGTTCAACTTTCTCATTGGTCCATTTGGTTATAACCCTTTCATACAGATTACTCTAAATAATCCATTATTTGCTTCTTGTAATTTCTGGAAAATCTAAGTAATTATTCTTGTTATTCACTTATAGTTTACTTTTTGCTATTTTGCCATTGCAAATGCATCTTTCTTAAGATCTAATTGAAGATCATTACCATGCATCACTGAATGGCACAATACAAGGCATTTTGCAGCCTATTAATAGTGAATCCTGAGGCTCAATATACTGACCATGTATTGGATTTTTAAATGATGAGCTGGACAGTGAATGGTTGTTGCATGATCCTGCACAACACATTGAGAATAGTAAGAGCATCTGACAATCGTAAATGTGTCTTGAGTGTATGGATGCACTCAGGTTATTATTAGTGTGCTTGCTCTGCAGAGCACACTATTGTTCTTCTTAAGTTTTGTTATTATTGTTATTCCGCTCTCCCGTTTTTTTGGCCCCCTTCTCCTCCCACAGCTTTCGAGATAGAGACACCGTTCCAACTCTGAGCAATCTGGTAGTCATTTAATGGAAGTGGATGGGCGTCAAACATTTAAAAGTAAAAAAACCATGCACAGACAAGTCCAGATTACACCACGTGGCTCATGACGACACATTGATGTCTTAAGACATGAAACAATCGGTTTTTGTGAGAAACTGAACAGTATTTACATTATTTTTTACCACTGAAACGACCGTCTCGAGCTAGGATATGCAAACGCCGGAATCTCTGTGCTCTGTGTAAACAACGAGTGACGTATTCACTCAACAGATCACATACGGAGTTTGCGTAACCTACGCCAAAGCGCATACAAAGGGGGGTCGAGACAGTCGTCTTTCAGAGGCGAAAAATGATATGAATACTGTTCAGTTTCTCACAAAACCGATCGTTTCATGTCTTAAGACATCAATGTGTCGTCACAAGCCATGGAGTGTAAACTGGATTGGTCTGTGCATGTTTTTTTTACTTTGAAAGGTCTGACGCCCATCCACTTCCATTAAATGACTCCCAGACTGCTACGGC
>JBBKCR010000022.1:7552798-7565010 GCA_037577295.1 Ladigesia roloffi | reverse complement strand
TTTGCGTATCCTAGCTCGAGACGGTCATCTTTCAGAGGTAAAAAATGATATAAATATTGTTCAGTTTCTCACAAAAACCGATCGTTTCATGTCTTAAGACTTCAATGTGTCGTCATGAGCCACGGGGTGTAAACTGGATTTGTCTGTGCATGGTTTTTTTACTTTGAAATGTTTGACGCCCATCCACTTCCATTAAATGACTACCATACTGCTTCGGCTAAAGCAAAAAATCTGCGTTTGTCACCTTCGACTTGGATGCCCTGGGGGTAAGCAAACAAACATCAGATTTTCATTTTAGGGTGAACTATCCTTTTAAAGCTGTAAAGGGGGATCCAACTCCATATTGAGGTCCCTGTTGTTGTAACAGTCACATGTCCCACTACATTTGTTCATATAGTGTATCTACTGTGTGCCAGATATGGTAGTTTACCTCACCTTTTACCATGGGTCCCTTCTTCTCTGAACCCCTTTGCAAAGGGGTTATGGTCTATCTTCAGCTTTGTAATCTATGCGAGACCAATGAAAATACAGTTAATAACAGGTTTTCACAACAAGGAACAAGGAAGGTGTTTATATGCTGTTTGACAGCTAAGGAACTGACCTTGCTGTTCTGGTAGACTGTGACTGCAATGAAAGCAGTTTCAGGGTAAGTGAATGTTTGAAAGACACCCCACCGCACATTGTAAAGGTCATCAGCTTGCACTATGTGGAAGCGAGGCTGGTAGCGATGCATAGAATGCAGAATGATCTAGAGGGGGTGAATTTAAGTCAGTAAAAATATATATTGTGTATTCACTACAGTAAGTTACACTTACCAAAGGAATCCAACTAATCTGGTTTTCAAACAATCTCTTGATTACCACAGACAGTTACAGAGTTAAAAAAAGAACAGAAAACCTGCCCTTTGACTTCTATTATATGTGTATTTGCAGACTATAGTTTTTGTATATTTACATGGAAATTTCATTAATATTTTATTGTTGTCAACGTAATAATGCTGATGCATCAGACAGATATCAGGTTGATGGAATACTCCTATATGTCCTTACATGGCCTTTCTGGTCCAGTGGGTTGTTGGTGAGCTTCAGCTTGAGAAAAGAAATAGATTGCTTCATCCAGTGGCTGCCCAGAGCAGGAGAGTCTGGGTGGATGTATGTCCTACAGGGGGGCTGGGGCTCTGCCTTCCCTGCCACCTCCCACTGCTCATTACTCCACTGTAGGAGAAGACATATTGATATTAGCATTTGTTTTTCTTTTTTTTATATTCTATTCCACTCAATTCATTTGGCAGACACTTTTATCCTAAATGATAATATGTGGAATTTTTCAAGTTTCAGGATATTGTGAGAAACAAAGGAGAGTACCAAGAGCTAAACAAGTTTACAAAATGCAGTTGTGACTTAAGTATTATAATCCACTTACAGGGCAAGTAATATGATGTAAGTGTTTTTCTCTACCCTTTACTCTAATTTTCCCATTACATTTCTGAAGAAAATGGTAAACTTAACAGACACATGGTCCAAATACAACAGTCTGTGAAGGGGAGGGTCAACTCATGTAAAGTAATCTGATTGCCCTGTATAGACTTTGATTGCTGTACTTGAAGGCATTAAGGGGGAAGGGAGGGGAACTGGACTTGACTGGACCCCTAACTGAGAGAAGAAAAACAGGAAGAGATAATAGCCTTTGATATTCATTGTCTGCACTGATTGGTACTCCACAGGGTGACTGCAGCCTGTACTTGGGAATAGGTATAGGGGCGCTAGTTCCTGTTTAATTTAAACAGATGTTTCTTCATTTAAAAACACATATCCATTTCATACTATCGAAGCCTTTCTAAATAGCAGGTTTGAAAACATCTGTTAATGTAACTCTCTGCTTACCTTGTACCTAGAACTGTCCACAGGCACCATATCCACCATGATGACATACTTAGCGAAGGGTACTAGTCCTGACACACTGATGTTGCAGGAGGGGAACATCCTCCTATATTGAGTGGTAAAAAAATTAAAACATTATACTTATGGCCAAGAAGCTGCCTCCAGCATAAAAATGCTTCATATTAACCTAATAGGATTAAAACAATCATATTAACTGAGATTTTGAGCTAAGGATTACGTTACAACATTACAATAAATTTTTTAGACCACAAATAAGGCTAATCTTAGATTTAAAAATAATTTCCAATGGTGATTCATGTCAAATAGTCCAAGACTAGGCTTAATCTTTATCTAGGCAACAGACCTATGAATTTAATGGACTCAAAATAGAAAGTAGCTTGATTGGTTTGTCTGGATACTGATTACTCATTACCTGCCAGATTTGGTGATGACCATCTCAGTTCCAATCTTATGAAAGGATTTCCAGAGCTCTGAATACTCCAGGTTCATCCTAACGTTTCCTTGTTGATAGGGGTCAGTTGCACAAGTCATGGGGTGATGGAGGTACTGTAGATAAATGCCTGAAGTCTGAATTGTTTAAAGTGAGAAATTAATACAGATAAGATAACATGCACAATACTGAATATGAATAGAATGCTCCAGAAATGTACTCACCAGTAATGAGGCAGATCCTTACTGTACTGATTCTATGCTTTAGTTGGAGTTTATGTTGGTAAATCTGTGGATCAGCAAGCCAAAGCCTTGAAAAGTGTGGATGATTTCAGTAGATGCAGAAGTTTGGTCAGCATCTTAAGCAGTGACTAAGGCCATGGGCTTGGCCTAACCTTGAGTTTAAAACATAACTGAGTGGGTGTGGCCTGTGGCTAACATGGGCAGGGTCAGCTTGGCAAAAGTTATATGTAGGGTGGGGGTGGTGGGGCTAATAGCAGACTTTGAAGTGCTCTATTAGCAGTGGGGGTTAGTGTCTGTAATTACTTTGGTGTAGAGTAGGAGGTGGCTGGGGTAACAAAAGGAGCCGGAATAAATCTCCAAAAGAAGAGCTTATAGGAGAAACATATCATGGAGTGTGGGAGGGGGGAGGGGGAGATTAGATTTCAACCACACATGTGTGAACAAGTTGAAAACATTTACAAGGTTCTACAGTTCAGTGTTGTGTCCTATTTGATTGTAAAATTTCTTTTTTTTTTTTGGAAAACTGAACACATTTTGCCCTCTAGTGTTTACTAAAGGTCACTACAACAAAAAAAATATTTTGGCTGTGAACCTACACTTTGTCAGCAATTGTCCCAAGCTTTAAGAATTTTCTGTCTTTAATTTTTCTCTTATTGGTCATATCTTCTATGATCTCCCTGTTTCAGAGAAGAGCAGTGTCTGTATTTCTGCTCTCCACCCCCTGCAGATCGGCCTGGTTGTGTATTGGGTACTGTCTGCCCTTGACAATGGGAAGATGGCCCTCCTAATCCTATCAAGCATGCAGCCATGTTCGGAGCTAACTCTTATGGGGCTGACTGTTAGCAGCCATTTAGAGCCCAAGGGCAGGGGGAGGAGGGGAGCTACCCAGAGCTAGCCTAACTCACTCTGGATCCTCTGATGTCCTGTGAAGACAATCTAGTCCTGGAGTGCCCTGTCTGCAGCTCATACTTATGCAAAATGTTCAGATGGTGGAGCTATGAAAGAACATTCACACACACTGAGCATATCCTCCCTACCATTCAGACAAACAGCAGAGCAAAATCAGCAACATTAGTTCAAATCTAGCATTTTTGGGGAGAGCATAAATTTCTCTTAAATTGTCTTTCAATGACTTGGTAAAACATCAGGTTATGTGATTTACAAGATGAGCTGCAAGATGTTTTGTCTGTTTCAAAGCATCCAACATTTGGGTTATGCTAAGTTGCTGTGTAATCTAAAATATACTTAGTTCATATTTACTCAAATAAACGGTTAACTATTTTGCCTTACTCGTGAATTCACATCTGACTTGCTTTTTTCCCCTCTTTGCCAGGGTTTGTAAACGTGTGTAACTCAGCAAAGCGTATCTTAGTGAACAGCAGAAGTTCATTTAAGGATAAATGTCTTTTATGTTTACAGCATTTAGCAGACACTCTTATCAACAGTGACATAATATATCAATGAAATAACTCAAAATAATATTTAAACTTGGTTGAAATTCATGTTTTCGCTATACAACATACTCGTCGTATTCAGTCTAAAGATAACATTATGTAATACAGAGTCTGAATCTATACTTGAAGCCCAAAATAAGATTGACATGGCAAATGTGCCAATAATTAGGCATTTAATATGTAAGAATCCAATGACTATGCTTTCCATTACTTGTTAACTACATTAGCCTAGTACTGAATAACAAAAACAAACTTTGGATGTTAAAATATCTCGAATCACTGACCATGTTCACTGATGAAAAATGGTATGTATTTGACCTCATTTGATTAACTACTCTAAATGGATATGATTTTATCTCACCTGTTTAACAAAAATGCCTTGCATTTGGTTTAAGATCACTTTTGTTTTTAGTGCACACTGTTCCCAGAGAGGCCCTTGGTCATCCATTTTTGTGTGCATGGGTGTGTACACAAGATTCTGAGCTTTAAATCTTGTCTAAGCATGTTTCATCTCTGACACCTGGGGAGTGTTTTGCAGGATTCAACTGGTTAGCTCTAGCTTGCAGCATAAAAATGTAATATCCTTGTCTGAGCTATCTTACTCATATTATCTTGACATGTTTGAATCCTGAGATGATTATTAACCTCCTGAGCTCAATGGCTATATTCTCGAGTGTGTAAAAAAACGTACTGTGCTTTCCATCAGAGCCACTAAAAATAAGTGCCAACAACATGCTGTTTCTTTTCTCCACACAGGAGTAGTTTCAGAGAGAGAGCGAGAGACATATAGATTGAGTGAAAGAGATTAACAAAATAACACATTATTATATACATGGAGAATGTGAATATTGACAGTACTGGAAGGAATTCATTAAGCTCTCTTGAGTGTAACACAGAACAATGTGCTATAAGGCAACAAAAACTTTTTAAATAATAAAATATGACAATATTTGTGTACATCATAAAATTATACTTATTGAAATATGAAATACAAAAAACAGACAAAAATATGTATAAAAATTTTTAATCTGACTAATTACATGGTGTGGTGATTAATTAATCAAATTAATCGCACATATATACAGACATTACAAGAAGCAGTTTTTTTTTACCATTTATTATTGAATACAAGCCTATAACTTAGACTACAGTGGTCATGACATTTTTTATCACTGACTGAACCAAACATATGAATTAGGTTACAGTATATGACAGTTGTAAGTTTTGATAAACTACTTCTCCCACACACTCCGCCCACAGCGCTGAGACTCCGCCCCTCCGGAAGTCTGGATGGAGAAAGCTACTGCGGTTACTTCCAGCCCAATTCTCCCTCTCCTGATGCCTCTAGCTCGACCAACACCTCTCCTACAGACACTACGACCAAGTTCACCACAGCCACATACTTTCCCGATGGGCAAAGTGTTGAAATAAACATGTGTTTTTGCTTCGTGATCACTCTCCCCTTGCATGGCCGTGCAGCTGCGCTCCAAAGTTGATCCGGGAGACGCGGGAGCGCCAAAAGGCAAATATTCCCCTTCAGATTCAGAATTGGCATTTTTTTCCTTCCAATTCTCACTGAACTGAACTCACGCAGCAGTGATCTTGGACTCGAAACTTCAAAGGAGAAGATGATGTAAAGAGATCATTGCGTTAAAAATATTAAAGCGTAATGCGTTAAATTCCCAGTCCCCATATATATATATATATATTTATATATATATATATATGAGAGAGAGAGAGAGAGAGAGAGAGAGAGAGCGTTCTAGTATGTAGGTATGTACATTCACAGAGACTACTTGTGTGGGTAAAACCAAGTGAAATGAATATGATTCACACATCCACTTAAAACTATCTACCATCCCTATAAATTCCTCATGGCTCACCAGTATGCACAAATACGTTCTGTTGAACAACATTCACTTTTGCTTAAAATAAGATTTATTAAAATAAGATTATTTTATAAAAATGTTTAACTGGAAACAATGCATAAGCCTTCTGAGCAGTCCCTAGGGAAAGGTCTGAATGATCACTCTAGAACAAGATGTCTCCGCACTTCATTGTGGGCCATTTGCCTCAGATGGTTCTATTTAATGATCTAAAGAGCACAAAAGGCGGACATTCAAGTGGCAGTTATATAGCCTGCTACTCTTCTCAATGGCTCTTGTGTAACATTTGAACATCTAAGCAGACAGATAAACCTGGGCGCAGCAAGTTGAGACATCTCTGTGTAGCTGAAGGTAACCTCAGCCAAGGCTGTGGAATTTGCTCTGTGCCTGAGGCAATTAATCCCTACTCCATCAACATGCTTCATCATATGTTTAACCACCTTAATGCATGTTTCCACTGGCCATACAGTCAGAATGAGACAAGTGGTCCAACAATTCATATAGAAATGACGCCCAAGGAATTTGCTAAAGCTATGGAGAGTAAAGTGGCAGTGTAGAGCAGGGGGCCTAAAGGAATGGTATTGTTTTTTTTTAATGCTGAGTGGATTAATTATATAACAAATGATTACTAAAAATGCTTACATCTCAGTGTAACTAAGAGTGTAGTAGTGAACCTTTCATTTTAACACTAGATGGCAGTGTTGAGTTTATTTCTGCACTGTGCAAAATTCTGAGACAGGCAATGAAATGCCATTGGCAGGAAGTAATAAGTTCCAGTAAAGAAAGTAATGTATTGGTTTTAAGAATACAATCAGCAGACACTGTCACAGGGCTGTAGGTGCTTATTTGATATTTAATCATTCTTTTAATCTTGTTAGATCCAGATTAAGCCTATACGTAAACTAAGGGCCTAATTCATGTCTAAGAAACTTTATGTTCAGCTCATCATGTCCAATCCTTTTCTTTCCTGAAATACCCCTTTCATTGCATATTGCAGCATTTTACCTGCTCTAAAACACCTGATCCGACTTATCAGATGATAAACAACATAATCTTTAGCTGAAGGGGATGTGTTAGGAAAGTTCTGCATGGCATTTATTAGGGGCATCCTGTGTGAAAACGTAGCTCACTTGTTATGTTCAGTTATGTGTTTAGTCACCAAACACATCCAGCTGTTACTATCATTTAAATGCATTTATATTTCTAAAACTTCAACCTAATTTGTTGGTGGAGATCTGGTCAACAAAGTCTGCTCCTGTTCAGAGGGATCTATAAATAAGCCTTTCTAAATAATAAATAAGACCCTAAAGTGATCCTGTGGTTCTGAGAAAGCCCATTGGGAGTGTTCGGTTCTATCTTTTTCCATTTCTAGCCACACACACACACACACACACACATACAAACACACACACACTCACACCTGTCCTTTTTCATTTTGTAGCCGGTGAAGCTGAACTGCTACTAATCAAGATGCTGGCAGACTGCCAGGCTGGTTTTGGCCGGTTTTGTTTTGGGCTGTTCTGAAAGGAGGAAGCGGTAGAGCTTAGCGAACCTACACTGCAGCACAGAAGTTCGGGATGCCCGCCAGACCGAACCCAGCGACCTCCCACAGTGCCCTCTGGGTTAGCTTACACTGCACTGCGCAGCTCTGCTGAAATCACCGAATTAATGTCAGGAGGACGAGGAGAATAGGAGAGAGAGAGACAGAGAAGGAATGAGAAATGACTTAAGCAAAAAATAAAGGATGTACACAAAATGATAGTGGTTTTATTTGCTGTGTCAGAGTGGGGGTGCCCACATGACATCTGCGTAAGGGTGGGCTGTACTTCAGAATGTTAAAAATAATACATGTTTGGAGCAGGGTAGGTCCATAACGTGTTCACTCGCATTCATTCTTGGAACCAACTGTGATGCCTCTAGAGCAATCTGAAACTGCAATGAGTCAATGGTGTGTCACAGTGGAGTTGACTGGGATGAATGGGATGAGAAATGGGGCGGAGTTGAATGGGTCAAGTCATTGCATCCTTCTGTGACTTTACTTCTTCACTTTGCCCTGGGCGGCCACCGCCTCCATGGCCTTGCGCACCGTCTCCTCATCACCAAGGAACTGCATTGGCTTCACAGGCTTTAGGTCTTTGTCCAGCTCATAGACGATAGGAATACCAGTGGGCAGATTCAGCTCCATGATAGCTGCATCTGACATGCCTGGAGAGATAGAGCAGTGCACAGGTTAACTAAATTCTAGGCTTATTAATAACCTAAAGACAGGATCCAATAACAATTTTAGAAAAAATCTACATACACTGAGAGAGTTTCAGGGGGTTAGAGGAAGAGAGAAAGTGTCAGATGCTATAAATTTAGCATATTTACTGAATGATCACCTTGCACATTTGAAACATTGCTAACATTTGAAAACAGCAGCTGCCCCAAACAATTTGTGATTGTTTCATAAAGAATAGGATAAGAAGAACCATGCAAATCTTTTAACATTAAATTCCATCAGAAATGAAGAATGTTTTTTTCCTTCCCCTGAACAGATATTTTGTTCCAGATGTAACAAATAGAGTGAAATATTGCCACAACAGAAATTATTAAGGCTCCTACAGCTCCCTTAAAAGATATTTAAAATGCAGCTGCACCAGCAAGTGTAATCCTTTCACTACACAGCTCATGAAAAGGCAGTGATCGCATGTTAGCAAATCACTCAGCACCATATTAACTTCATGATTTCAGATTACAGAACATACACAACAACACAGAACAAAGGATGGAGTCTTGGATTAAGATACTTTATTTGCTGACAAGCACATATCTTAAGTAGCTTGTTAGCTATGAACAGTATTTAACAGTTTGCTTTGTTCTAGTTTGCTAAGTTAAAAAATAAACATAATCCCCTGATATAAATTTAATTTGCAACTTTGAAGAGGATGTATTTTACTGAGAAGATGATAATATGCATTGCATGAGAATGTGATAACTCCCACCTTGCTTCATGTCTCTGTGAAGTTACTTTGGAATAATGGTTCTCTTTCAACACGCAACTAGTTGCATGCATGTTTCACTAGACTAACGTTGCTCATCGGCTCCATTCTTGGCTACCTGCATGTATTTATAATCTTTCCAAAGGAAGTGTTCAAGTGGCCCTGACCTTTCATTGACCTTTGTGCCCTTTTATCCTGCAAAAAGATTTGGTAAGAGTAGCTGATAGAGAATGCAGGACCTTTCTACAGAAAGGTCGTAGATGTAACAGGAATCTAACCCATGGCCTTTTCCTCAGTGAGAGCGTGGGGCCTATAATTAGATGCACTGAGAATGTTAAAGGCTTATGGACTTACAGTAGCCTATGTTTCTGAGAGTTCTGTGTGACACTATGCAGAATATAACACCAATAAAATTGTTTGATAAGTTTCATTTTATGCTTTTAGTGATACTCATATAAAGGTTTAAAATGTTTAGTGCGTTATTCTGTAAACATTTACTTTCATAATATATTGGGTCCATATCTGTATACAAATGCAGGTGAAACTCACTTTCCAAGTGCTTCACAATACCACGCAGACTGTTGCCATGGGCAGCAATGAGGACGTTCTTTCCAGCTTTGATTTCGGGGACAATGACCTCATTCCAAAAGGGCAAGGCGCGGGCGATGGTATCCTTCAGACTCTCACAGCTGGGCAGCTCACCCTCCTTCAAACCTTTATAGCGCCTTGACTAGTAAAAAAGCAAGGCGCATAATAAGCGTCTAGTACTGACCACACCTGACATGTCTTGATAATGTAATTGGAAAAATCTAATTTTAATTTTCACGTGCAAGACATTTTAATGTAATTATCCTATTATGAGGATCAAGGTAAGTGAACAGTGACATAACTCAAAAGTGTTTAAAGGAATAATTCAGCCAAAAAATGTATACAAATGTAAGAGAATAGCAGTGAATTACTATTAGGCAAAATTAAATGATTTCTTGTTAGCCAAGTTATTTCTTTAAGGACTTCACCTTTTAGAGCCACAACTCATCCCTGAGTATACTATCACCAACCTCGCTGATGATCTTGTAGTAGGGATGGTCTTTTTCCATGGGGGGAGGTGGGATGTCAAAGGAACGTCTCCAGATTTTCACCTGCTCCTCTCCGTGCTTGGCTGCGGTCTCTGCTTTGTTTAGACCAGTCAGGCCACCATAATGACGCTCATTGAGACGCCAACTGCGAACCACTGGCAGCCACATTTGATCTGTGCCCTCCATGATGGTCCATAGGGTCTTGATGGCACGTTTTAGCACGGATGTGTAGCACACATCAAACTTAAAACCTGCATCTTTGACAGCTAGAGCACCACGCTTGGCCTCCTCCACACCCTTCTCACTGAGGTCAGCATCGAACCAGCCACAGAAACGGTTCTCCTGGTTCCAGGAGCTTTCTCCATGTCGCACAATGACCAGTCGATAAACAGCAGTCATGCTGAGAGTGTGCTTTTGTTTTGTTACTGAGGTCCCTTGACTAATCTTGTGAGACACAGCCCTCCTTGCTGGTGTGCACTCCCTCTGTCACAGCCAGCCAGCCTAATGTTCAAGTTCTTTATATAGCACGTTGATATGTGAACTCTGGAGGCCAGTTTCTCTGAACCAATCAAAACATCTCAAATATTGACTGATGCTTCGGCCCAGCCAATTGTTAAAGGCTTTTTTGAGGGTGGACCGGATATCTGCTAACTGTAAGGGCAGAGGTTATGCATAGATTTAAAATAGCAACATGACTTTTAGACTGGAGTCATGGAATAAACATGCAGATATCACACTCGGATGTAAAAGCTATCAAAATTTTGCAGGATATAATAGTTTCAAACCAGATGGCAAAAATACGTATTAGACTATACATTTGATTTACATTTGATTATACATTTGATAAAACCCACATTATGTCAATTTAAGCATGTTATCCCAGAAGAAGTGAGGAAAAAGCTTGAGGTTCCAGTAAATCAATAGAACTCACTCTCCTCATGCGCTGGTCACTGTGAATGGCATGAGTCATCAAATATAGAGGTCAGCAGAATTCTACTGAGTGTAAGATACTGTGGAACCCTCTCAGTGGAGTACTGTTGTCAGCAAAGCCACAGTTTCCAGTCCAGATACCCTGGCTCTGAGGAGCTGTCAAACAATCCTCAAAAGAAAATAAAACCTTATATGATGCAATGAGTTGTTGCAAAGTTAGTAATAAATATGAAACCCAAAGAAAGACTGCTTTGCTGCAATCTGCTTTGCTATGTGCAGCTAAATGGTTTCAAATGAGTCATTGAGTTCAATAAAACTGCAGTTTTGTGTTCTTGTGTCCATCCCTTTGGGAGGTGGTCTAAAGACCAGAATATTTTTAGATGAAATGATTTGCTGCAATTATTTGACTGTGAATATGACATCAATTGAAAGAGAAGAACATAGGATGAAGAATACTAACAGAGGATTTATGGAAAAATATCAGCCGATGTCTGGAAATTCTGATGAAGATACTGAATATAATGACAACATGAGGAACAATATAAAAAGAATAACCCTGCACATGTACAAATTTCACAAGTTCTACTATAGAACAATGAGATGGAAATAAATAAATATGTGCCTGCTTAATTCAAGAAGTATTTTTTTCATACGATTATCTTAATCAGAATTAACAAAAAATTATGTTTGCAAATGAAAAAAAAAATCTATGCAAATGTTCATATGGATGTCTCTCTCAATCTTTTCCCCAAATTATTTTGGTACTGTCTATTGAAGTGTTTGGGTGCACTACTCATATAAGCCTACAGGAGCAGTGTTGAACATAATGAGAATGGGACAATACACTGCATCATAATCCACATTTGCATTTTCTCACATCATGGGTAGGCTTAGGCCACGGACATATAATTTCTAACGTAAAAACATACCTTAGTAGTAGAACAGCTTAATATCCACCAGATGACCATTGAGAAGATTAGACACAATGTTGAAAAACAATAATTCATTGCCACAGTCTGATGTGATAAGTGCCTTCAGCAAAGCATGCAAATTCCCTTTCTAATGAGTTGTCTAATATACTTTCTGTTTTGGGCCTTCTTTTATGTTTTCGCACCTCTATCCTTGGCTCTCTCTCTCAACATATTCTACTCTCTCCCTGCCTGTTCCTCTCTTATTTCTTTCTTGTATCTCCTCCCCCTCCCTTCCCTTTCTACCTCTAATGTCCTCTCTCTTTCTCTCTCTCTCTCTCTCTCTCTCTCTCTCTTTCTGTCTCTCTCTCTCTCTCTCCCCATCTCTCTCTCTCTTTTTTTCT
>JBBKCR010000022.1:7499802-7535176 GCA_037577295.1 Ladigesia roloffi | reverse complement strand
ACAATAATGAGTTGTATTTCACAATAAAATTCTAACATATTTCATAATACTTTTGAACACTTTGGAGTTCCATAGAGCATTAGTACACGACCTAATGAGTGTTCATTCATTTGAGTTTGTCGTTGCTGCCATCTAGCGGCTGAATTGGGGAATTTGTTTCACAATTCCACGTCAGTGAAAGTATAGACTAGAGCGTTGAGTATTCATTATTCCATTAAAAGTAAGTTGTCCAATTTCTTGAATAGTGGATTAAACACTCTATGCATGTCTTTCCTAATCGAGAAAACGCTGTAATATAAGTATTTAGGTCATTAGAAAAATATGGATGGATGTTGTAATTTGAAGGAGATTAGTGACTGCAAGATGGTGGTAGGTAAGAGACTTGCGAGACAGCATAGGATGGTGGTCTGTAGGATGAAACTGATGGTGAGAAAGATGAAGAGAACAAACATGGAGCAGAGGACCAGGTGGGGGAAGTTAGAAGAGTGTAGTGAGGTTTTCAGGGAGGAGTTGAGACAGGCTCGTGTGGGTCAGGAATGAGTTCATCAAAGGGACAGCTCATGTTAGATGTTTTGGAGATAAAGTCAGAGAGGCTAGACCGAGATTTGTGTGCATTCTGCTGTTTCGAGGGTTCTAAGTGAGTTTAGTATGAGTTCTTATAACAATACTAATACTTATAACAATGATAATGATAATATATTTTTAATAATATATATATTTATAAAAAACAATGATGATAATAAAACATAAAAAATAAATACAACAACAACAACAATAATAATAATAATAATAATAATAATAATAATAATAGTTGTTGTTATTATTATTGTTATTATTATTATCATTATTATTAATATTCATCTTATTATTATTATTAGTGGTATTAGTAGTAGAAGTGGTAATAGTAGTCATAGTAGTAGTGGTACCAGCAGCAGTAGTATTAGTGATAGCAGCATCAGTAGCAGTGGTGGTATTATTTTCATTACTGACATTATTATTATTATTATTATTAGTAGTATTATTATTGTTGTTGTTGTTGTTGTTGGTAGTAGTAGTAGAAGTGGTAATAGTAGTAGTAATAGAAGTAGTATTGGATTATTCTTCGTATTAATAGTAGTGGTATTATCATCGATGTGTTTATTATTATTAAGATTATTGTTATTTTTAGTAGTAGAAGTAGTATCATTTATATTTTTATCAGTAGCTATCTTAGCAGCAGCAGTAGTATATGTAGTTTCATCCTCATCCAGACACTGGGTGGCACTGTGATTTTCGAGCTGATGTTCTTCGTGGCCGAAGTGGATTAGGTCTCCCAGCGTGCTCTGCGCTTTCTCTTCCGGCGGCGGTCTGAGAAAGTAAGTGTTTAATAGAGGACAATGTGGATTATCTTCTCAATATCTCTAGCATCCCCTCTTTTTATCTTACGTTTTCCCTTGAATGGCAGTATAGTACTCTTATCTGACTGTAGATGTGGTTATGGTTGAGAAACGAGAAGGATTTTAAAAGAAAATTACAATGTTGTGTCACGGGGTCTCTGGTCTGCGTCTTGTGGTTATAGTTCGTGTCCGTGAATTCTCAGGTGTGGTTAAAAATCTCTGAACAGTTTTAGGGACTCTGGTTTAGTTCAACAGTGTTTTAACTTGATTGGGAATGTGCTTGGTCGAGTACCTTCGGTTTAAGCGGGTAATGCTGATCCTGTTAAACCAGAGGCCTGTTACACTATGTGACCAAAAGTATTGGGACACGTTTTCGTGGGGTTGGGTTAGGTCCATTTATATTCGAGTGAAGGAAAGTCTTAATCCTTCCGAATACGAAGACGTTTTGTAAAAGGCCATGATTTCCAGGGTAATGCTCCAAAATATTGTGCAAGTTATTTAAAGTGTGGAAGCCGTTACAGCTGCAAAGGGGGGCACCTCCATATAGGTGTCTATTTTATTTTAGTTTGTATGAAGTCCCTGTCGTCATAACGAGCAGATGTCCAATATATGTTTCCAAGTAGTGTAGCTGTAAGCCGATCGTCCATTAACATCAAAACGCCTCTTCAGATCCACGGGCTGCAGTGATGACCATCTTAGGACACCTTTGGAATTTATCATGAAAACAACTTAATGGAAATCTGAGCAGCCCTTGTTTAGTTTATTGGCTTTATGGTAGTGTGTCGTCACGTTGATCTTTTCAGACCTTTCCAATTCTATCTTTCCAGAACTGCAGAAATGGTCCGCTACTCCCTCGACCCCGAGAACCCGACTAAATGTGAGTACATGGAATTAAGCGTTTTCCTGAATGTACTAAAGAAATGTCAACCCTTGTCCTGATGACCACCTGACCTGGAGAAATTTATTTCAGTGCCTGGCTCTGATACTGAAATGCTTGTAAATAACATCTGTATTTTAAGAGGCCTGGTGGTAAGGGAGTTACTCCTGTGATAGGAAGGTTGTGGGTTTGAATTCCAGAACTGCCAGTGGCACCTCTGAGGTACCCTTAAACAAGGCACTGTCCCCCCACACACTGCTTCATGTGGTGAATGGGTTAAATGGACAGTTTCAGTGTTCATACTGTGCTGTTGTGTGCTCATGTAAGACAAGTGGACACTTAAATGTACACATCAGTGTGTTAAAAAAGGGTGGTAAATGACAGGGTCCAGCTTTGTAAACCCCTGTTCCAAAGTAAAGATCTTCACACAATCAGCAGTTCTGAGCCATTTGAGAACACAGGGAATGCTGTGTTAATGGGGTTGACCTTGTATTTACGTTGCAACTGTATAAGTGGTCTCAATCTGGCCAGTTTGCCTTAATTTATTTGGGTCTGTTTACTTTTTATGAAGACATTTCAGCAATGGGTTGCAGTGATGACCATCTTAGGACACCTTTGGAATAAACCATGAAAAGACTTGTAACAAAAATCTGAGCAACCTGTATTTACTTACAACTATACCACTTTATGGTCTTTTTTGTGGTGTTTTCAGTCTGTAATTCATTTCCTTTTTGTTTTCTCCAAAGCATGCAAGTCACGGGGCTCCAATCTTCGTGTTCACTTCAAGGTAAACTTAGCTTTGATCGTAATTAGATTTAGACATGCATTACCATTGTTTCCCCAGTATTTCTAATTAGTTCAAGTACTGCAATTTCAATTACCCACTGGTGTGTAGGTCCATGATAGTTGGGTACAAATGTTAACATATTTATCTTGTACATTTCACTGCATAGCAAATATAGTTTAAGATGAACTAAATCTTCAGGGAAATTCATATTTGCAGATGGTGCCAGCAATGCACTTTAATGCTTTCTATGTTATTTTACAGTTGATTTACTGTTTTCTGTCCATATTGAACCTCTAGTCATTAACTTGCCAGTCAGTGGAATTATTTTTCCTTCAGTGTTCACACTTGAGCTGCAATGATGACCACTTAGGACACCTTTGGATTAATGATGAAAATATTCACGATTTCTGAGCAGCTACCTATTTGTGGAATATTTTTTTTATGAAAAAAACGTACTTGTCTGGTGGATTTCTTGTTAAGATAATCACAACTAGATTCTGTTCTCTCTCTAGAACACTCGTGAGACTGCGCAAGCCATTAAGGGCATGCACATTCGCAAGGCTACCAAGTATCTGAAAGATGTTGTGGTCAAGCACCAGTGTGTTCCCTTCCGCCGTTACAATGGTGGTGTTGGACGTTGTGCCCAGGTAAAGTTAACATTTTTAGGCATTTCTTCCTTTAAATATCTTGGGGTTGAAATGATGACAATCTTAGGACACCTTTGGAATTTACCATGAAAACAGCTAATACTCTGAACAGCCTTAGACTTTATGTAGAACATATAGAAGTTATTTTTCTCCGTTTCAATGTAATGTTCTTTCTCATAGGCCAAGCAGCATAACTGGACCCAAGGACGCTGGCCAAAGAAAAGTGCAGAGTTCCTCCTCCACATGCTAAAGAATGCAGAGAGTAATGCTGAGCTTAAGGTATAATCATTTTAATTTTAATAGTGTCAGTTTTATTTCTTATTCATGTAGCAATGTGATGCTTTTAGGAAGCATATATACAAAATTTAAGAAATTTATTCATTCTGTTCTTGAAATGCTGCATCAAAGGTTGTTCTCCTGGACAATTCTGTTAATTGCTTGGAGGTCATTGAAGGAGGTCATATACTCTTGTCAAGAATTACTTATAATTAATTGAAAAACAGACAGATGTAGCACTTTTTTTTGCATAGAATGCTTCCCTGGTTGAGGAATGAAACTCCAGGTTGCTGTAGAGAGCAGCAGTATTACCTACTTGTAGACTGTCGTACTCCTATTTGATTTCTGATTCCTGTGGAAATTCAGGATCTCATTACATTAAGGTTCAATTTGTTGGGCTTGTAGGATATTAAGTCGTCTACATATTTGTTTACATGTGAATGAAAATGTTGCACTTGTATTAATGTATAATGCTTATGAATACATTTTTCCCTCTTTTTGTTCCTTTAGGGTTTGGATGTGGACTCTCTGGTGATTGAGCACATCCAGGTCAACAAGGCACCCAAAATGCGCAGGCGTACTTACCGTGCTCATGGGCGAATCAACCCTTACATGAGCTCCCCCTGCCATATTGAAATGATCCTCACTGAGAAGGAGCAGATCGTTCCTAAACCAGAGGAGGAGGTTGCTCAGAAGAAAAAGGTGAACGTTTCATTTTTCACACTTAAACTTTGCAGATCATTATTGTTGGCTGCTTTGTGAGATTTTTACAATACCTTTCATAATGAAAATTTTCTGAACATCTGCAGGAAGTTTGTTTTTCAGGCACCTTTGTTTACACTTTTTCATTGTTTTCTTAGGTTTCCCAGAAGAAACTGAAAAAGCAGAAACTTATGTCTCGGGAGTAAATGTAAATAAAATCGAACATTTGAACTCAGAAGTGACCTGTTTTTTTTTATTTATTTATTTATTATTTATATATTTGTGCACCACTATCTATATGGTATTATTAAGCAGAAATGTATAATGGCTGTTAGATGACAATTGTAACTCTGTCGGGTTCCTTTTTAATGAATGCCATTCAGTCTGTGTTGCTAAAGACAGTTCAGTAAGACACTTTAGAATTTAAATAAGTGAATATTGGCGTTAGTGTGTTACTGAATAATTAAGCCTGTTCAGTTTTAGGCTTAATTACTGAATAATTAAGCCTGTTCAGAGGTGTGTTTACACCTGTTGATGCTGATTACATTTCAGAAAGTCATTATTCAGCCGAATGTCCCTGTTCATATATGGATAACAGATGCATTTCTGGAATTATCTGGCTGAATGTGCACATTTTACATTTGCTCGCCTCTCCCTACAGTCAATGTATAGAAATAATTACTTTTGTGATGTTATAAAGCCAGCAGTTACATATAAAAGCTGCAGTGGTTCATCCCTGCCTGTTCATGGAACACCAACATCTTGAGTGCTGGAATTACATGAAGATTACAATTAATCACAGCACCCAGGATCGGTCTGCCTGTCAGATATATTTTTTCTTAGAGGCTTATTGATTTATTGAACTTTTAATGAAATCAGTATTGAAGAGACGGGTATTACGATAACGATTAGCAATCAATGTCTGCCTGCTATGGAGTCTTTTTTGGTTTCCTCTGAGTTCAGTCTGATATTAATCCACAGGTCAGTTTTTAATGATCAGAGCTGAACATGCTGAGTAGGATGTTAGGAATCTCATGCTCAGTCTGTTGAACAAGGAAGGGCTTGTAATGATTGTACAAAATAGTAAAGACCAGTATATGTTCAATGACTAACGTAATCAGAAGGATCTTGCACTGTCCAACATTTATGTTGATATTAAATTGCTTCAAAGTGGTTGCATGGAATTCACTTTTGAAAGCAGAGGTGACTTAGTTTATAATCATCAGCCATTACAAAGTTTCCTGCCTTAAACAGAGCAGCCAAACCCTCAACATTTCTGAAGTTGTGCTGTGGCATCGAGATGTTAGGTGCATGTAAGTTGAGGGAGGAGGGGGCGTGGAAATTATGACTGTCCAGCATGTCCCAGTGATAGTCATGTGTAGGTCTGGGGACTTTGGAGGACAAATCACCTTGAACATTTCTTATCCCTCAAACCATTCCAGAATATTTTTGCAGGGAACATTGTCTGCTGAAGGAAGCCACTGGGGTTGGGGAAGAATATTGTCATGAAGGGGTGTAAATGGTCTGCAGCAATGTTTATGTAGGTGATAAGTGCCAGGACCCAATGCAGAACATAGACTAGAGAAAGAAAAAAAAAAAAGTGCTTTGTGGTCAGACAAGGCCATCTCCTTCCAAAGCAGCCTAATGCAGACAACCCTTTGTCAGGTGACACTGGATCAACTACAAAATGCCTTTTTTCTACGATGAACTTCGTTTATTGTGGCATCAAAGTTCACAAGAATAACCATCCATCCATTTTCTACCTCTTTATCCTGCACTCGGGGTCAGGGGGAACTGGAGCCTATCCCAGCTGCTATGGGCAAAGGTACACCCAGGACAGTCGCAGCGATCATGTCAGAGGGGGCAATTTATGTGCTCAATTTACCTATCCCCAATCATGTTTTTTGGTGGCGGGAAGAAAACCCACAAGGCCATGGGGAGAACACAGACTCCACACAGAATGACCCTGCGCCCCACCCGGGAGTCGAACCCAGGACCTTCTTGTTGTGATGCAACGGCCCCTGCGCCACTGTGGGGACCTGACATTTTAAATATTTCTGTCTGTGTGGTTCCGTACCACAGCTGATCAAGATGGCAAAGTGATTCTCTGTTCAGATGCCTTACTGTACATATTGGGAGAGACAGAGGGTTTCAGAAGGTAAGGATCACATTTTTTGAAAAAAATTCAGAGTATGACAATGATTTTGAAGAAGACGATGACCATCAGCCAACTCAAGATTAGCAAGCAGGTTAGCAACGAGCCTCAGGACCAGCCGGTGAGCAGCCAGATATTGGGTCAGACTGTCAGCAGCTTGCTAATAACAACGTATAGATGTCGAAAGATGGCAAAATGTAATGGTCTTCCTGCTCAAAAAAATCCCCCCACCCCCACTTCACTGTAGTTTTGGAAAACTTGATTCATTTGTTTTTAACAAAAAAGTCATATTAAATTAAATATATGTTATATTTATAATTAAATATGTTGAATCAAAAGCCCCTAAGTGCAACATTTATAACAAATAACAATTAACTCAAGCAATTGCGTTCTTATTACAAGAGACCTTTATTAGTAGTCAATCCCCCAGATTATGGAAGCTCCGCCAGTGAGATCTGCTGTGACGATTGTTTTCAAATGCCTTTATCTGATTATGAGTGATATTTGAATTTCACTTGTTTTTTAGTAGTGATTGTTTGCTTGAACACGCTGGTATGACGTTTTGGTGCTTTTTATTATAAATGTCTCCTTGAAATCCATCTATGATTAAAAAGTCTCATCCCTGTAGTGTGAACAAGAATGGAAGGAGAGTTGAAGAAGATCTGTTTTCACTCGCGGAACGTTCCTTAATCTAGGGGATTGACAATAAATGCCTCTAGAACGCAATTTCTTGGGTTAAATATTATTTGTAATTAATCCTGTAGATGTGAGAATCAAAACACAAAACTTCGATCGCACATTATTGCTGTTTACTAAATATGTGATTGAGTAAAAACGTCTTAAAGTAAGTAACCGCCTGTAATTGTGGATTTACGAAGATGGCGGTGCTTCTGACGGCAGTGGGGCTGAATTCGGAACAACGCCGGTCTGTGAGTGCGTTGCTGCCGGTCCGCGAAGCCTCGGTTCTGCACCAATCAAAATTCAGTCAGATCCAGTCTGATCTCAGCGCTATGGTCACTGTGCGCCCCTCCCCGCCCCCTCGACTCCACGGCCCGCCCCTTGTTTCAGCATTTTTTCGAAAGTGTACCCCCAATAGTTCCCTTACTCTCCACGTATCTGTGCGAGACCGCTAACTGGCAGTATGGCTTAAATTCTCTACACGAACACGACCGCATTAAAGCATTAAATCGCACACGTGGTAAAAAATGGTCGGGTTTAAATCGGGCTCGGGCCGATAATTACGGTTAATGTGCCGCCAGGGCTGATCTCGGACACCAGGTACACATCCTCGGATCGGGTCAGGTTCATTATTTGGGCACGATCTAAGCTCTAAATGACAACAAATGAAAACAAGGCACAGAATCAGAAAAACTCAGAGCTCTAGCTCCGAGCAGCTCTTTCAGTGTGCCTTCCTCGTCTCAACCAGTTTGTGGCTTGAAAGCAAGCACACCCATCATATTAAAATGCTTTTGGTTGCCAAATAATCCCTGAGGGTAACTAGACTTGTAATTTAAATTAGGTTAAAAGCCAATCTGCACGTTTAGCACCAGTTTGGCAGTGTTAAAAAGTGTAGTTTACAAAAAGAAAAAAATATATAGGCATATGTTACATTAAAAAAACAAAAAACTATAAATCCAGACATATCTGTATATTTACTAGGTAATAATATGTTTGCTTATAAGTAATAATCTTATTTAGCCAAAGCATTCCTGTTAGGTCATGTTTAATATTGTTTAATACTACCAATACTAATCGTAAAAATAACAGTAGCTGTAGTAGTGTAATAATAATAATAATAATAATAATAATAATAATAATAATAATAATATTTATTATTATTATTATTATTATTATTATTAGCAGTAGTAGTAGTAGTAGTATTAGTATTATTATTACTATCTGTCTATAGTAATAAAATGTATCTATCCATGTGGATACGCGCGGGGTGGGGTGGGATAAGGGTCTTGTGCAGCAGGGCACTGAAGCCCCAAACCCTGACATGACTGGTTCCTATTAATAAGTTTGAGAAACCCTGCTCTACTGGATTCAGGACTGGGGAACGGGCGGGCCAGACCATTGCATCAATTCCTTCATCTTGCACTATATGCTGACACACTCAAGCCACATGATGTCTAGCATTGTCTTGCAAACCCAGGACCAACCGCACCAACATATGTTCTCACAAGGGGTCTAAGGATCTTATTTTGGTACCTAATGGTAGTAAGGCTAACATTGGCGAGTACATGGAGGCCCCCAAAGAAATGGCACCCCACACGATTACTGACCCTCTGCCAATCCGGTCATGCTGGAGGATGAACGTTCAAAGAAAGTCACAGATTTACCTTGTATACATTTGCGTACGTTTGTGTTTGAAAACGTATTATAAATTGATGATATACCGTGAAATGAATTTTATGGGTTATCTTTGTATTTACAGCTTTTATTTTTAAAGGCACGTGAAAATAATGAAGTGAACGATTGTGCAGTGTCCCAGTTTTCCCCCCAGGTGGCGCCGGCATGTCGCGGCAGCGCGGAGTGGTGCGGAAATATTAGGCTCAGTTTCAGCAGGGCTCAGTTGGAGCTGCATTCAGGTGGCAAATGTGGGTTTGAGTTCTGGAGTTGAAACTTATTCAACATTTCAGAAAACAGAGGTTTCCACACAAACGTATAACGAGTGTTTTGCGGTTTCACAAACTTAAGGAGTCACTGTATTCCAGTGTTAGTGTTTCAGTGTAACAGCGTTTTGGTGTTACGACGTTTCAGTGTTAACCTGTTACATTGTACACGAATGTTCCTGCCATTGTGTTGCACTATATTGACCGTGGTCTTATTGTATTTTATTTTCTACACAGAGCATGCAAATGACACGGGGATGAGCTCATTTCTACTTCTGTAATAAAGAAAAATGTAAGAATGAAATATTTGGACTCAAATGAAGGAAATGTTGGTATCTTAGAGATGTTCTGTGCGTCTTTTAAAACACGCGGTGTTGCGAGTGAAGCTCTAACAGGTGCAGAACATTTTATCTGAGGCCCCTTGGACCGCAATAAAGGACAAACATAAAAACAAAAAAACAGAAAGACGAGATATTATTTTATTCAGTAAGAAACTCTGTGGAGAACAATACTGAACAGATTTGTGTAATTTGTGTCTTAGACTAACCTGAAGGCCACGTGGACATCAATTGAGGGATAAAACAAACGAACATTTTTAGATGATTAAGTCAGAACCTCTCTTAACCAATTTCTTTTTTTATCTCAGATAAGTGATGGTAACTCGTGTCTGTAAGACTTACTCTGAAAGTCTGGGGTGTGTGTGACCCACATATACTGATCAATCCTGGGTCCATTTATCCCCTCTGTCTCACACACCCGGTTGATGGTGTTCCTCCTCTAAACCTTTAATGATGATTTAATGTGAGAATAAACGTGCTGGACCAGTGCAGGCAGCTCTGGAGAGCGGGAGATTGACGTGTGTGAGGAAGTGTAGTGGTGTGTATGTGTGTGTGTGGTGGGAGGAGGGTCTTTAGATCTGCCCAAGCCCACGTCACGGTGCTTCTTTGTCCAATCCCGTGCCTGTAAGCCCCTCCACGTTCTCAGGCTCCTCAGCAAAAGTTTGGAGTTTGGTGGCAAAAGCGCGCGGGTTGATGAAAATGGTTCATTATCTCGCAGCTCTCCGCGCGCCTCGCTTTTATAAATAGATCTCGGAGCACGCGGGACAGCTCTCTGATTCTCTCTCACACACTCTTACACACGCAAGCCACCTCTCCATCTGACTTACAAGTAGAAAAAGAGCAATGCCTCGCCTTCTCAGATACTGTTCTCAGTGTTCTGGAGAGCTGGGTGGATTTTCACTTTGAGGATGATTACATCGCGCTGGGAATTTTAAACAACAGCCACAAAAAAGAAAAAGAAAAGAGCCTTTCCCCCCTTTTTCATATTTTGTGAGCTTGGTGAGTTTTTTTAATCACTCTCGCCTGCTCTGATGCATAATAACCCGCAACTCTTCTATGTAGCCTACTCCTGCGACCAAATCATTTTTGTAAATCTCCAAAAAACTTTCTCCCTCTCCTCTCGTCTGCTCTGCTCTGTTCTGCTCTGTTCTCTTTTCTTCTCTTCTCCTCTTCTTTCTCCTCTCTCCTCTTTATCCTGATTTGTCTCTAGTTATTTGTGCCTGTGAGTATTGGTTATGCTGGCGGTGGGTCAGATGGACGGGTCCCGTCAGAGCTCCTTCCTCCTCGGGCCTCCTCCCTTAGCCGCTCTGCACACCATGACCGAGCTGAAGGCTCCGCTGTACCCCTCGTATCCCCTGCCCTCCTCCTCCTCCTCCTCATCGGGCTCCCCCACCTCAGCCTCACCGAACCCGGGGGGACTACCAGCAACCTCTCCGGGCTCCAAGACCCCAACGGGACTCCATTCAGCTCCCCAGTGCGGAGCGGCCACCCCGCACGGGATAAACGACATCCTCAGCAGGCCCATTGTAGTCTCATCATCGGGCTCTCCAGCCTCCTCCGGACCCGTCGCCTCCTCCCCGGCCGGCCTGCTCTCGGGACTCCCCCGCTTCTCCAGCCTGAGCCCCCCGCCGCCCCCTGGCCTCTACTTCAGCCCTGGAGCCGCAGCGGCAGCCGCAGCGGTGGCAGTGGGCCGATACCCTAAACCTCTGACCGAGCTGCCCCCCAGGACCCCCATCTTTTGGCCAGGGGTGGTCCAGAGCCCCCACTGGAGGGACGCCAGGTTCACGTGCTCGCCTCGTAAGTGCTTTTCCACCTCTGAGCTGCTTCAACAGTTAAAAAAAACGTATCCTACTCTTTATTATTCTTATAAATAATAATAATAATAATAATGATAATAATAATTTTTGGGGTGGATTTAAATATTAATCTTCATAAAATAATGTCGGGTTGACTTGGTGTGGATCACTGCCAATGTCAATATACTATAAAACAGATACTTCGATATAATACAATATGAAAATATTAAAGGCAGGAAAATCTAAATCAAGCTTCTTAAATGTGTCTGTTTTTACTGTAAATAGGTGCATTTAGGAAATATATTATTATTATTATTATTTTTTATTATTTTTAAATTAAATTTTGGTTTATTCATAGAAGTAAAACAATTTAAGATCCAAGGGAATAAGAGTTTAAGAAAATTTTGTTTCGTGTATTTATGTTTATATATAACACTAATATAGACAATATCATACAGTTTGTTTATTCCAATTATAGCCAATGTTTACTACTGCTAATGTAAAAAATTGAATTAAAATTGAAGTAGTTTTAGTGGGAGGTTTAATTTCGTAATTGATTTATTAAATTGATTTATTATTTATAAACCCTGTTTTTACTAACTGAATTGATGAACGTAACCTGTTTCACCACCAATAAGAACACAACATTGGAGGAGGACAGGCTTTAAGCGCTTCTTATAGTCTGCTGCTCCTCTGCAGTAAAAAGACGCGTTGGTGATTTTTATTTGTTTTTTGTATTTTTTGAGAAGTTCACGCGTCAGGTTCCTCTGTGTGTGTGTGTGTGTGTGTTCAGATCAGAACTCGGTGCTGCTGGATAAGGACGGAAAGAGGAAACACACTCGGCCCACGTTTTCAGGACAGCAGATCTTCGCCCTGGAGAAGACTTTCGAACAGACCAAATACCTGGCAGGACCAGAGCGGGCACGCCTCGCCTATTCTCTGGGCATGACGGAGAGTCAGGTGAAGGTGAGCAAAAACAAGAAACATCATATACCCGCATATATATTTATTCGTATATTTGTGTGGGGCAGATGTCAACGATCAGTCTTCACATTTTCATTCAATAGATAATGATATACAAAATATACAAAAAATACAATGAAACAACCGTCCTGTAAATTAAAAACGCGTATAGTGACATTTAATATGAGAGTAATTATTATCAGATTAATAAAAACAAAATAATAATTACAGAGGACAAATACTATAAAAGAGACCAGTCAGTCAATACTGTGAAGACCCACAACAGTAATATGTATCATTGCTATTTTGTAAGATTTACAGTTGGATTATTGGGAACATTATTTGTGATTATATGAACACGTCTGGTATATTAATAATATTTTTTATCATGTGAGCAAGTTTGGTCCGTTAATAATTATTTATGTTATCATGTGAGCATTTTAGTCTTTTAATAAAGAATTTTCTATAATTTGATCAGGCCTGGCCATTAGAAATGATAATTTTGTTTACTATTTTTTGAGCGTGTCTAGTATATTGATTATTATTTTTGTCGTGATTTGAGCATAACTGAGTTATCAGTAATCATTTATAGTACTATTTAAGTAAATGTGGATCATTATATTTGATATTATTTGAGCATGTCGGGTCTATTCATCTTTACCTTTATTACTATTTGGGCACGTCTGGTCTATTAATAATGCTTTTTAGGTATTATTTTAGCATTTCTTGTTTAATTATCCTTGTTGTCACGATTTTAGCAGGCCTTCATTGACTCGTATTTTTGTCATGAATTGAGCAGATCTAGATTATTCGCCATTATTTTGTCATGATTCGATCATGTCTGTGCTTTTGGTCCCTGATGGTCCTATCGGTTCTGGTTCGAACAGGTGTGGTTTCAGAACCGCAGGACGAAGTGGAGGAAGCGACACGCGGCTGAAATGGCCTCTGCTAAGAAGAAGCAGGACTCAGAGACCGAGAGACTGAAAGGTGCCTCGGAGAACGAGGAGGAGGACGACGACTACAACAAACCTCTGGACCCCAACTCGGACGACGAGAAGATCACGCAGCTCCTTAAGAAGCACAAAGCCAACCCGGGTCTGCATGGGCATACGGGTGACAGCGAGGGCTCGTAGAGAACACGCACTGTCCCCCTCCCCCCCACTACACACACACTCAAACACGTATAAACTCACACACACTCGTCACGCGCGCGTTTCAGCAAGACATGATGCAAAAGCTTTTCTGGAGGAGCTCAGCAACAGAGACGCTCCACGCGAACTGGCCGTGTACAGTGAGTGTGTCCAACAGAAAACATACTACTGTGAATATTTATGTGTGAATCTATCTTTCTCTTTTGTACAGTAAACAGCATCACACCTTTTTCTGTTTCACTTTGAAACTCCACTGCATTTCGGTTAAACTTCTTCAGCCCTAAAACAACAACAACAACAATAATAATAATAATAATAATAATAATAATAATAATAATAATAATAATAATAATTTAAGCTCGCAAAAATGGGCTCAGTATTTTTTTTCTTTTTATGTGCTACCCTTGAGGGTCCTGAACCGAGCTTTTTTCTCCTGAGGCCTGAGGGTCTGAAATGTAAATAACAAGAAGCCGTTTAAAAATGAGACTATATTTGTAATATAAATGAATAGTGTTCGTCTGACAGCGATAGGATGATGTTTCCTTTTACTTTTCACACTTAATTTATGAATTTATCTTTCGGTTTATAACAGTGTCTGAATCCGAAAAATGCGCTTTGCATATTCGTGTGTATTGCACTTTTATTTAATAAAAATAAATATTATTATGAGCCTTCGCGTATTTATTGACAGTCGTTGCTTTTATAATAATAATAACAACAATAATAATAATATTAACAGTAATATAAGTAATAATAATAATAATCGTAATTATTATTATTATTGTTGTTGTTATAATGCTTATTATTTTTATTATTATGTTTATGATGAAGACGACGACGACGATGATGATGATTTTTAATATTGTTATTATTACTGTTATTATTATTATTATGTATGACATTCATCTGTGTTATTCTCTGATTATAATACAATGGTTGGTGTGTTATAATAATAATAATAATAATAATAATAATATAATAATAATAATAATAATAACAACAACAACAATAATAATAATAATAATAATAATGATAATAATAATAATAATAATAATAATAATAATAATTATTATTATTATTATTATTATTAGTACTGAATAAAAGCTGCTGAAGGTAATTTTTTTAAAGATCCAAAGATCTTTTAAGTTTTTCCGAGGATCTCGAGAGGTTTGCTAATCTGTTTAGTCTGTATTAAAATAAAATGCCTCTCTGTAATTAAGACCCATCGCGATCTCGGGCAAAATGTATTTCTTTCATTGTTTTTCTTTCTGTTTTTGGATGGAAAAGGCTCGAGGTGGCAGCTGAAAGGGGGATTTGCGAGATGAAATCAGTGCGTGCTCTGAACACCGGAATTCACAAGCACGATTTATTCACACGTAAAAAATATGTAATTTACAAGAGGCGACAGAGGAAGATATGCTGCTTTTTCTACCGAATCTGATTGTAAATAATGCATTAGAAGCAAGCTGGCTTTGGCTTGAATCATTGTTTAAGAGAAACCTGCCTCCTCCTGATGACCTGCAGCCACTCTGAAATTTTCAAAAGTTTTGAATATTAACTAGTGGGATAATAGTATTTATTTATTTCTTTTTTAAGCAAACAATACTCATCAACTGACACAAATAAACTGTTTATCCATTTTTGACCGTGAGAGATGTTGACCGTGGGACCCACACATACATCCAGTGTGGCAAATTTAAGGGTCTGAAGCATATTTAATGTTCACTTAAAAAAAAGTCAAATATAAAATGTAAACAATAAGCAAACATTCTTGATCATTTTTCCAGTCAGAAAAAAGTCAACCGGAGTATTCTAGAATAGCCGGATTTCAGGATTCTAGAACACACCGTGTTCTGCCTTATAGTGAAAAAAGCGGGCACCAGCGCTCTATAACTAGAACGTAGCTAGAACGCTGCTTCCAGTGTTCCACTGTTCACTTGTATCAGCTGCTCCTTAACTGCACAAAAATCTACCCGTGATCACGTGACTTTTTCAAAGAGACTCAACCGAACTAAAATGGACCCCCCCTAGAGTATTTGGGAGACATTATGTATTATGTTATGATCATTCTTCTTCTTCTTCTTCTTCTTCTTCTTCTTCTTCTTCTTCTTCTTCTTCTTACTATTATTACTATTATAATTATTATAATTATTTACCTTTATGTAATGGTTAATTTGCCCGTTTTGGAACCCCATGTAGATCGTTATCTCAGGCTGTATGATGAATTAGCTCAGCTAAGTTCCAATTTAGCTACAGCTAAAAAATGTTTTTCTAAACTGTTCACTATTGCTCCTATATGTTTCCATAGTATACTACACGTCTTTTTGGCGAATTTGAGCTCACGAGCACATCAAGCAAATGAAAGCACAGCCAGTTTTGCCCAGCTGTGCAGTATATGAGACGGTATAATATTGTGTTTATCGTGTAATTGATAATCATTAGCTCAAGCCATGGGGATATAACGATTGTCAAATTCTAATGAATCTGTCCTTATTTGACTACATATGTAGGCCAATGACCTGATTTCAATAAGGTATCAAATTACTTTTGAGTGAGAAGTTAATGAACTCCTATCTGCAATAATTAATCTCTGATTGCTTCAAACACATCGAACATCTCATTAACATTGTAACTAGAGCTGTTTCATTTTGAGAACATGCTGTAGTGTGCTGATAGAAAGATATCACTAAAGTAGCAGGGGTGTTTGTGCAGAAGCAAATTTCTTGATATTACATTCCCTGAATACACAGTACATTTGAACAGAAACTCCCGATGAAACCATATTTACCATCCATTTAAAGACCCTAACATAACGGAATAATTATTTGCACCATGCACAAGTGTATCCCTCTGAATCACATCCTCAGTTCCAGCTGGTCATTCATAAATAAGCGGGTTTTATCTTTTCAACAGGTAACAGTGAATGGCACCATAGGCTCATGCCTGCCATAAATATTTTTTGATGGATCCACATGTTTCCAGAGGAATGAAGGATAATCAGTGCTAAGTATAGTTTACTACATAGCTGAGTAGCTTATAGCAAACAGTTATACTATGACTGTTTTCCATAAATTACTTCAAATTCAATGTATTATTTGAGTGTAAATGTATTTGTGGGTGACTACTCTTGGAGTGTTAAAACACTGAACTTTTGCCTGTACGTTTACATAATATAGTATAAATAAAATATGTCACATCAACACAGTTTTGACTAAAGAGGAAAAAGAAAAGATGGCATTTATGTTGGTGTGACAGTTTATTTCTGAGCAAGCACTTGACACATTTCAATCAATAGCACTTTTCTTAGGGAGAAAAAGAAACCAAACAATTCTGGTGTGAGACTACATGTAGTCATTTGACAATGTGTGAAGAATTATGACCATGAAACATGCATTTTAACATCCAGAATTATGGCTCAGGAACTTTTTGCCTGGCTGCCATTTTTATGAAGTGAATGGACTGATGACACACCAGTGTGATCCAGGTGTGGTGAACATGACTTCATACCTCAGGGACTGGCAGTAGCATCTGCTGGGTGCCTGCAGTGCTGGTGTGGTGAATGTACTCATCCAGCCGCTCTCATAGAGCTGCAGATGGCCACATGCTCCTGGGTCAGCAATGCTATCCCATCACACACTTGTTGAAGGTGAGGTTAATTAGTCGAGAAATAACAACCTTGCCTTTCTGAGCCCTCAGAAGAAGGCTTGTCCCACGTAGTTTATCACCTGTTTTTGCGTGTCTTTTGCACAAATAGCTGTATTAATTAGTCTGCAGGAGGGACAACCCTTTATGTAATACACACAGAGGTGCCAGATAGGTTCTTTCGAGTTTCGCCAAAGAAGAACTTAAAAAATCTGTTTTTTGTATACTTCCAAAGGTTATTCGTTTTTATTTACATATCACATATTGGAAAAAATCCTGACAACATATCAGCTTTTACTATTGATCTCAGCCTCATCTTCCTCTTATTCATGACATTTCTGAGATACAGCATTTCGCGACAAGGCTAACATGACTGGTGTGAGTGCTTTGGATAAAGAGCCCATTGATGTGCTCTCAGTTGAACATGTACTACAAGAGATTGCTCAGGGCCATGTGTCACAGGGGGCTACAGACACAGCAAATGATCCCGGCTTACTTGTGCCTGCAGCCTTATCTCCTTCACACTCATTTAGCGGCTTCTGATAAAGAGCACCTTGGGATCCCCTATTATGAAAACCTTGGCAACCATCTCATTGCTCATTGCTCACCTCAGAGAACTGGGATGATTTTTGTGCTATCAGATTGTGCTGTTTTTGTTTGTGCTGTTTTTTGCTCTTGTCACTTAATTCTTCATAATGAGTGTGGAAAAAAAAAACAGTTCATACAATTTCATATATATAAGAGTGTGTTGAACAATAATGAGCATGAGCAAGGTTGTATGAACTTAATTAAAGATTGTTAGCCTAATCTGTTAGGCAAATGAATGACTTGGTTAATCATTTGCGTATCCAGTGGGTCGAGGAAGGAGGTGGAGGTGAGGGTGAGATGCAGGTGATTAGGTTTTTAAGACTGAGTACTGGGGTTGCCATGTGTGGTCTCAAGGGAATATTTGTAAGGATTGTGTTGGTGGCTCTTATCTCTGTAGGCTGATGCTTTGGGCACCCATGGTGGGATGAACACACTCTAGTGTTTATAATCTCTTCTAATCTTCTCTAATGATACTCTCTCTTACCCTGTCAAGGCTTACAGTTCTAGTGGCTTACAAATGGATTCAGATTGTATGATTGTGGTAAATAACACAAGACAAGCATTTAGAAAGAACCTCATATCATTTGTTTGTTGAACAGTAGAAAGAGTTTGAGCTCTATGTGGGTTTGGGCTCTAATGCTACCTAAAGCTTCAGTGTTTATTTGTGTCAGTGATGTTCAAAACTATGGGGAGAAGAAACATGTACAGTAAATGATGTGATTGATGAGGAAGCCAAAACTTTTTAATGGCCTTGTTCAAATGCTTTTTTGCCCGCTGTTAACAGTTTGTTATAAAGACTTTGTCATTTGCCCTCATTTGAAGCAAGGAGAGTGGGGGATAAGGTTGGAGAAATAATGACAAAATGAGCACCTTCAGTAGATGACTCTGGCCATGAAAAAACTGCCCTTGTCGGCCAAGTCTTTTGTTCTGAATTTTATTAGCACTAGCTGTGCTAAAATAACCTGTTAACATGTATCATAGTGTAGCAATAATAACCTCCTCAATCATATTTTAAAAGTCACGTCAAGCCAGCCCAGTATAATTCATCTCTATGCAAATATATCAGTGTCAGCCCATTAGTGTATTGCTAAAGGGGGGTTTTATTAAAATGCATTCTTGTCTCCTTTTTTTATTCTAGACCAATAAAACATGAGCCCTATCGGGCCAAGAATTATAGCAACTATTAGAGTAACATATGGACAGCATGCACTCCGAAAATAAAAACCAACAGATAAAGTGGCAGGGTCATGGCGGGGTACAAACACTTAGGAAAATGGCAGTGAAGTAATAGATTTCCCTGGCTTGCTCTGGAGACCTGGCCCGCCACTGAAATCAAAGCCTTATTATACATTCATTTAGGCCTGTATCGGCAAGATGCATAGCTCTCACTCACCAGGGGAAAAGTTATGGGTGCCACAAAGAGTAGCAGTGCAATGAATTAAAGACACAATAAAAAGGTGATAAAGTGCACTCTGAATGTATTATGTCTTTTAATGAAATTAAAGCAATGCAGTGGGTTTGTCGACTCCTATCATTCAGTGATAGTGATGTCAGGGGAGGAGGAGCAAGGGGGATGCTCTTGGAGGATGCTTAGCCTCTTATGGTCTTACAGCTTTTAGAGGACATGAAGTTTAAGCCAAGTTAAAACTTGCCTCCGGGATTGCAAGGTACAGGGCATGTTGAAGTCATAACTGAATGTAATTTAGAGTAAATGTTTGTACTTTAGGTGCAATAAGTGTCAAACTAAAGCATCAAATTGTGATCAGTGCTTTCATATGTAAGTACAGGGACCTGCTTATTTCCATACACTCTGAGCTGTTAAGTTTACTGCAAAATGGGGATCTTAATGTTAATTATTTAACAAGATTTTAAATATATATATATAACATAAATTGGCTTTAAATGGTTTTAATATGACAATGTGTATCTATTCTGCATTGCTTTATTTTAAGGCTGCATATTTTCCTGATTTTTCGTGACGCTGACCCATGAGAAAGGGAGTAGTGCTTTATTATCCAAGAGAAATCAACTATCAGGTATGACAGATTCCTTGTAGATTTTGCTGCGAGCTTTTTGGCTGGATGTTATATGTTTTGGGGGCCAGAGGCACATGGGGCCTGATTACTCCTCTGCTCTAATTCTCTGTCATTTAGCACTTTATCAAGTCCAGTGGATCCTGCCATGGCTGCATGAATGGTGGATTTCTCTTTTTTATAGCATCATTAATTTCATGTGGATCATTAGCTCTCATACAAACCCATGTTTTGACAAATGTAAGCAGTGAATTATGTACATAATGTACCGCGCCCACCCATGAATGCATCACATGATAAACAGGGACTGTCCTGGCATATTATCCAAATGTGTTTCAGGGGGTGTCTCTCCCCAGCTCGTCACTCCATTACAGAGACAGCTCACTCAATAGCAGCTGTGTGTGTGTATGTGAGAGAAAGAGAGAGAGAGGGGAAGACACATATGGCCATTGACAAGGTTTTTACTGTGACCACTAGTGCATTCTTGCTAACAGCATTAAATATTGCACCTAATGAAAAATGATTAAGTGACCTTTGCCATGTTATCACCACAGCTCAGAATCATACTCTTTTGCCACACATACGTTTGGTTCATGTCATTTCAAACCCCTACACAGAGAGGTTTTTTGTTTTGATCACGTTTTGTTTATTTTGTCTGTGAATCAGTTACAACATGGTATGGTTCTTTGTCTGTAAAAGGCTTGCAAACATTAGGTATAACATAACAATAAACACACTGAAAGCTAAAAGTGGCAGTCCAGTAATGAAATTCCAGAGATTTTGACCATTGTCCTCTGCAGGGACTATTGTCCATTCCCCTTTTTTCTCTCTAGCAGGTTATTGAATTTGGATGATTAATGTATATTTTGCTGTGTTTTACTGCTGGGGTGAAAGCTTAAGTGAGAGGCCAGACCATGAACTTTGGAGCAGCCTCCCTCTGGCCAGCGCTAATATCTAAAATGCTTCTTATGACCTACTTATGAAGTCAGTCTTTGAAAATCTATTGATCTGAATGCCAAATCAAAGGACGCGGCCCCATGCAAACTGAGGTAAGACGATGGAGAATGCAGGCCATGAGTGCATTGGTCTGACCTCTTGTCTCTCTTTACTCAGGCTCACCGTATGACCAGTGTCCCAGACGGTTCTTTCTGTCAAAAGTCAGAGGTCAGATGTTCCACTGGAGTTCACTTGCTATCAGTATGGTTGGGCCTTAATTTAATCTTTGAGAAACAGAATATATACATTAAACGAGAGAAACATTTTAAATGAGACTGCACTTAATAAATAGGATGCTGTCACAATTACATTCACTTGTGTTTAATCAGTGTTTCAAACTCCTAACAGCCCTATGACATAGTCAGGTGTCTGGGAGTAATCAATTTTCATGAGACCTCAGGTTCATCAGGCTAAGGTCCTACTTCGTAATTCTCATTTTTCACAGTGCTCTTTATTGTAAAGGTGGCTATCAAACTGTGAAAATGTTAAATGACTCTGAGAAATACCAGGGAAGACTGTTAGCTGTGCTAGAGGCCATTTATGGCTTAAACTACAGACCTATAGATTCAATTTACAGGAAACAATTAGCTTGTATGTCCATTTCTGGGTAGATGGACTAATATTCTGACTTTGTGGTGATCAAAAACTATTCTATATGGTAAGTAATCTTGAAAGATGCCATGTTAATACAATTTTTATATTTAGTAAGGATTAACAATGTTCAGTGCTCCAATTTTCCTACTATAGAAACGGGTTTATTGTGAATAGAAACAAAGTGAAGAAGTAGACAAGATCTATGGGACTTGCGGAGCATCAAGTGATGGGAACAACACTGTTTATGTGCAACATAACTATCCAATTGTTATCTTGAAATTCCTCACGTTAATGGGAGGTTTTGCTTTACGTTTTGTTGGTGCTTTCCACACCTCATTTTGATTTTTATTTCATTTTGCCTGATTTTATTTTGTGTCCTTTTAACCCAAGTTGATGCCCCAAGCTATTAAACCCTGAAGAGCTTCAATAAAACACCTCAGTTATTGTTCTGCCATTGAAAACGTAAAGCTCATTTAACACATCAGAAGTGCATTGGTCTTTGTTTGTCCGTAAACCAAACAAACAAAAGCTTTTGGTCACATAGATTGTGTATAATGAAAAATACCTGTTTTAAACCCTATGAATTGTTTATTTTAATAATTAATGTCCTTATTCAACAACTGATAACAAAAGGAAGAATAGGAATGTCCTACATTAAGGTCTCTAAGAGAAAAAAATCAGAATTTTGGACATTGCAATAAAATTCTTACTTGAATCTGTTTATTTGCTTATTTCTCTAGCATTATTATATGGAGGTATTATATGTTATGGATCTTACATTGGAAAAGGGGACCAGAGTCCAACATAAAATGTTGCTGAGGTTACTCCTTTAACAAATGAATGGAATAGTACAAACGTCTTCTATTGAATGACCTCCATGGCTGTGGACACATTGGTCAACCATCTTGGTAAAATAGGTTAGGTTAGGACCTGTCTCAGAGTGTGTGAGGAGAATGTGGATGAGGCATTGGTCTCATTGTTTACAATAGATAAGATTCCCTCTGAAATGAGGGCCATTACGCAGCTCAGAGACAGTGAGTGGCAGTCTGGTGCCCTGGGCAGGGTCCTGCTGTAGCTAGGGGTCAAGAGTTGAGCCTCCAGAGAGGGTTCATCATGGTGTCTTTAGGTAAGGGCAATGCTCAGGCATATTGTAACTGGAGGTCTATTCCTGTCACACACTGCTATAAATTTACTTAAACTATAATTATGGTGTACTTTTATTACTTACTGAACAAAAAGGAAAAATCTTTTTAACTGGCATGTATCTACCCGATAAGTGAGTGGAGAAGAAGGAATAAAATCTTAATTTGTAATGTAAGTCAAAAACATTTTTTTAGTAACGTTTAAACATTTCAGGTTGTGCATTCATAAGGAAATATTCTCACAGCTACTAGATTTGGATTAGGCCACAAAAATCAGAGTTAGGAATTTGTATCTTAGCAGTGAAAATGATTAAATTCTGAAGAATATATATAGGCATTATACAAACCTACATTTTCACATGATAAATTGGCAGTGGTAGGGATAATATAAATGAGAGGAGAACAACATTTTTTAAATCAATTTCTTTGTGGAAGACAAGAGCTTCTTAAACTGTCCTTTCCTGACCTCTTGGTTGAACTGACTCAAATTCCTCATCTGAAACAGGCCTGGATTGAGAGCAGAGAGACAGAGGCGCCTCTGCAGCTCCTCCACAGATTGGGGTGACATAACTAAAGAGGCATTAACACCCAATTGTGACATCCCTAAGCAAACGGCAAGGCCTTGGCGAGCATGGGAAAACAGCATTATAGCCTGGGAGCAAATTGGCCAGGGGAAGAAAACACAATTTGAGCCTTGTCTTGCTCACCCTATCTACATGGACTTGACAACTTTCTATCATGTATACAAACTTTCCCAGGCAGGATTAGGTACATAAAGAACCATTTTCTGGCGAGTGTGGCCATAAATCAAGCTCTTTTGGGCTCTGCCCCTTTCTCACCTCTGGCACGTATAATCTACACAAGTTGAGTCTGTTCACAAGCAGGGCTGATTCTTGCAGGGTAGTGGGACAGCCATGAGTGCAAACACTTTTCAGGGCTGAAGCATGAAAGCTTGGGCTTCAAAAATGTTTAATTATGTGGAATGTACTGTTGTGCTATCCTCTTTCACAAAAAAAACAATTGGTGTAGTTTAAAATACTATAGTTAAAATGAATGGAAAGGTAAACTATTTTAGTTTTTAAATACCAACCCCTGCTTTGCTTTTCTTTCATAGTTGTTGTAACATATTGTAACACCATTTTCTCAGCATCCTCATAATATTTGCTGACATGGAAGTTCTTCACCTTCTTCCTTACAGCTCTTCACCTTCTTCATTTGGAATAGTAAATGTAGTGGAGTTCCTATCTGCTCTGCTGCTAGGCTGGTCAACAAACAATGGTTGTCACTCAGCTAATTCCCTGAGCTGCATTGTTCCATAAATGCTCTCGTAGCTTCCTGCTGTTGCTGCTGGTGTGTGTGTGTGTGTGTGTCAGTTTTGAGAAGAAAGGCCCAACGGGGCCTCTTTGTAATGCTGTAAAGTGAAACATTCACAATTTGTAACAATTTGTCTCACAGCAGTAGTAGCTGGTAAAAGAGCCTAAATCCCCTCCTGTCTTCCCTTTCATTACACATGGCTCAGATTTCTGTCGATCTAGTAAAAGTCAAGATTAAATACTAAGCCAATCTACAGTAGTTAGAATATAGTTTGATTAAAATAAGGACTTTTTTGTTGTTGACAATGTTATCCCTCATAAGTATTCATGAGAAATTGTAAAAATAAATCAGACCTACAATAGAAAATACTTCAATTAAGTGAGTAAATGGATTTAAACATGCAACTAAAATGGATACGCTAATAATGAGGTTTTTATTTCTTATAACACCATGTAATTTTAATCATTGACAAAATACTTTTGCAGCACCAAATGCATTACAAAACAAAATATATTTTAAAATACAATCTTTCTAAGATAGCCACTTAAAAAGTGAAATTTAGATAGATCTTGGCAATATTAATGAAGTAATCATACAAGATACAAAAACGACTAACCTATACAGCAGTCTCATGTGATAAAAGATGGAAAACTAAGTGACTGCTCAAGAAAATGCTTGTGTATTTCCCCTCTGGAAACAGACAAATCAACTTTTATTTTGTAGTGGCTTTTATTGTAGTCATCTTTATGGCTTTCAGCTTAATTCTGCAGCCTGATAGCAGTCATGAGGAATGAAGAGAACAATGCTGTATGGGGTAAAGACTGAGTTTGAAGATTGGAAATTAGATTACTATGCCAAGTAAAGCCCAGATGGGAAATATATAATATAATGATGAAGAAAATATAATGAAAATGGGTTAGAGTGAGTCTGCCCAGACAATCTTAAAGAAAACCATTATAGAATTAGTAGCTTCTGGATCAATCTGTCTTTTCTTGCAGAGACCACATGCGAAAATAAAAATACATAGTGAATACAATATCTTGGATTCCAACCTGCAGTATTTTAAAGACAACTATTAAAATAATGTAAAATAATGCAATCCCATCTGCTTGTTTTGGAGAACCTCAGTAAATTGCTGGTTAAAAAGATAAGATCAAGGTATTTAGGGACTGTTTTCTAATAAACAAAGTACCACCACAATATTCACACAGATAGTTTTACTGAGCTTACAGAGCTTTCAGTTTTTGGATTTAAAAGTAATTCTTTGTACCTAGTCCTTTTAGGTTAAATGAAGCTAAGTCATCCCAGTTGAGTTTTGCTTTTCTTTTGGCAGAAATTTCTTTTTATTATATAAAATAAATTTATCTTTTTAAATTGAAATAATTAAAGTCACACTTGATAGATAAAAATTTCCCGGTCAATCAGTTTTTTTAATTTATTTTTTGTTATCATGTTCAAAATAGTTTTGTCATTTTTTATATTTTTGATCAGTAATCACCTTTTGTAACAATGATTACTTAAGGAGATTAATTAAAAACACGCTTATTAAATTTATGTTTTTAAATACATCATCACATATTAGATTTTCTTTTTGCTTTTCCACTGATTATCTATAGATAAAAAGCTCCAGCATTTTGTACTGGCAGTATACTGCATCACATATATTAAACCTCAAGTTCCACCTCAACGTAAAAAACTTTTATAATATTTTTATAGCTCCCACAATTTATTCCAGTTAAAAATAAATGTTTAATAGGTGTCAGGTTGTTTATTGCTGAAAACATTTTGAATATATATAAAATCAATGTAAAATGTATACAACCCACACGCTTTCCATCGCAATATATTTCTTGTGCCCTCTCTCTCTCTCATTCACAGCTAGTGTGTCTTATCCACAGGTTTATACAGAGTAGAAGATGCAGGCTGCTCTCAAAGTAAACCGAAAATGTTTCTTCTTCTCTGATTGATGCTGAGCTGTAAAAAATAGCACAGGGTGTCCCCTCATCATGGAATAATTTCTTACTGTTCCTCAGAAGAGTGGAGGTTGTTTACTTAGTCAGGTTCCTTAGCTCCTCCTTGTGATGGGTTTCTCTTTAGCCACAAAATGGAAACCTGGCAAGCAAAGCACAATTCCTCAAATATCTGACCAGTACAAGTCGGCACATCCACAAAAAGCGAGTGTGGAAACTAAGCCAGAGGGAAATTCTAACACCTCCCACTACTCCAAGGCAAGTGTCCAGCTGTATAAACCAGTGACACTGTATGTGCTATGCAGGTCAGCATGGTGTAGATTGCTGCTAGGCAAATAAATAACTTGATGTAATAGTATAAGGAGACTTTTCTGTCTCTCCAAATTCAACTCGCACTTCATTAGCAGTCCAGCTGAATTATGAGAACACCCCATTTCACTAACGAAGCATTAGTGGAATAAAAAGTAGCTAATGTCTTCAATGGCTCTCAGTTAAGCTGCTCAGCAAAAGGTGCTGTGTTGTATGTTATAACCCATATAGATTAGAATATCATATAAAATAACTAGTGGCAGAGACATGGGAAGGTGTCAGCATTTCATTAAGTACATTTTCAGTATATTAATGTGAACATACACAGCTGTAATTTCGGTTTCACTTTACAAATACTGTGCCTTTCTCCCTTTATTGCATTAGCCTAAATATAATCTAGATATAACCTATATATATGTAAATATATATGTCAACTTAATTAGTTTTAGTATGAGAACTATTAAGAAATAATGTTTGGTTTATTTTTTGGTTGGCATGTGCATGAAATATACCACTAAATGAGAGATGATTTTTTCTTTATTTTGATCATTCTCTCCCTCTCTCTCTCTCTCTTTCTCTCTCTCACTCTCTCTTTCTCTCTTGCTCTCTCATGCACACTCAAAGGGTGATGAAAAACATGACTACTTCCATCTTGATTTTATTTATTCCTTCTAAAATGAAGCGTGTTTTTGAAGAATTGCTTTTTATTAATTTCATGGATTATTTGCTCATTAGGCATTAATCATAGTGCCCCATCTGGATGGTTGTGCTGTGAATATGCGAGAAACAACTATTCTGATCTCAATTAGATTATGCCTCTCTTCTTAGCCTGCCCATAAATCATTCCCCCAAAGTGAAATTAACAGTTACTGGAGCGCATTAATAATCTACGTCAAGCTGTGGGGGTGATTCGACAACTGGAACCACCCATGGCAGCCAATGGTGAAAACATCATTTTGTTTATGAAATATAAACATTCCAAGGTGGGGTTCCTCCACAAATTCCACCCCCCAGCATCCCTGACAGGGAAAAATGATGGTGCGCAGTGGGCCAAGCAAGCAGTCACCCAGACACGATGCATACAGCGGCACAGCTTGACCGTAATCCAGATGGGCTCCTAGCAGTTTTCTACAACACTGGCTGCACTCAAAACATACACTCTGCATATAATCTTCAGCTTTTGGTATTATTTATATATATTTCAGTTTGAGACATCTGTGTAGATAAAAAATGGGCAGATTTATGGTAGACTGGTTTCAATATAATTTCGCTATACACATATAAATGAGATTCATACTTGAAGAATGAGTAGAAGTGTATGTCATAACATATTTGGCTTCTTAAATGTTTATGATCCTAACAGTCATCGTGACAATGCTATTTGGATGACGATAATGATTAAGGTCAGTGAATAACATCTTAGTAGGATATAGATCCATTAGATGAATCCCAAATGAGTAGATTATTGACACACAGCTAAGTGGATTGGGTTAACATCTTTCATTCCCCCAGTGGTGAAACGCACATAAGATGTGAATGGAAACATCTTACAAATTCCAGTCTCCTCAGAGGCTGACAGCTATGTCTCAGTAGCACTGTTATTGCACTGGGGGCAATAGATAGTGAGATATGGAGAGCAATAGTGATGATTATAGGATTGAAAGCACAAGGGCTTGATGATATATGAAGATCACTTAATGCCCTTTTGTCTTGTACATTGCATCTTTGAAAGATTAGGATTGCGACATTAAAATGGAAATTACTCCTCTTCAGCTTGACGAGGGACTCTGGGTGATCTCTGACCTCCCTGTGAGACCAAGTGCTGACCGAATGATCCTTCAGAGAGGGAGATAGTCATGAAGCGGTCCATAGAGAGCTTCAGTGGAGGCCCACATGATGGCTGGGGTTGGCACTTCATTGCTGTTGCAGGCGGGTGTGTACAAACTGAATTTTCCAGCAGCATTTAATCCTTCAACTAGAAGGCTGAGGATAATGTGTACTCTTCCATTCTTAAAAATGAAGATGCCATAAGTGTTCTTCAGTAAAACAGCAAAGAATAATCACTAACGGTTCCTAGAATAATCTTTCAATGCATGGTTCTCTTAAAGGGCTATTTTAAATGATCTCTGCCTGCTAAATCCCTAATTGTTCATTGTACTCTGCCTCAAATGCATGTTATGTAATTGCATTTTTAATAACCCACTTGGATAACTGTTTAGAGGATATACACTTTGTACCAATGACATCACCTAATTTTCATAGATCACTACATATTGGAGCAGACGAGGAATGGTTTGAACAGATGTGTGATCTTGCTATGCTCATCTACCTTCATCTCAAATACATTAATTTTTACACAGCTGTAAATGAAAACTCCTTCCCCTCTGATAACTGCCTGCTCCTCCATGTCGTCTCTCTGTCTCTGTCATTTTGGTTCCAAGAGCTCCACTGTGCCTTCCATTCCAATCTCAATTTGATGAGATGAATGATGAACAAGCGCATTGACGAACGCATATGACTTGTGATGGCAAGCATTTCAGAGAGAGAGAGAGAGAGAGAGAGAGAGAGAGAGAGAGAGAGGGATTGAGAAAAAAGAAGGGAAAGGGACATGAGAATGATGGGATGAAGAAATAGGTTTGGGGATGGATGAACTCCCTGAACTGCTTTTATCCATCCTTTTACATCTGTCACACACAAAAGCGGCATGACTTTTTCCATTTGTCAATGCCCTGAAAGCAATATCTATAATTAATTACAAAATTTCACATCAGAATATTGACTAAACAAATGCATAAATCACAGGCCCCTAAGTCAATAGATGGAGACATGTTTAATCATGTTCTAAATAATGATTGCTGCTCCTATAATGCAATAATAATTCTCAGCAGCTCACTGGAATGATTCCTGCATGTTTGTGGGTGTATGTGTTTAAGAGAGAAAGACAGAAAGAATGAAAATTGCATAGAAACAGACACGATGCCAAAAGAAAAGTAAAGCCTCATTGAGGAGCCTGTTGTCAGGAATAGAGATAGAGAAAGAAGTGTGCCAGCATGTGTGTCACTGAAATCCATGTTGGTCTCTTTATGTGCAGTGACAGGTGAAAAGTGGCTGTCAAAAATGCACTGGATATTTGCTGTTTTGTTTATCAGTTGCCGAGAGCTGAATGAAGGAGGAGTAACATGTATTGCCTGTCCATCCACTTTTTCATCTGCTGTTTAAATGGGCCTGGGGATTGGAGAGTGAAGTTTATTCCACTCATTCCCCCCTGACAGTATAGCCATTTATACGAAAGCGCGAAGGAGACAGCACTCTGTCACCAGAGACACTGCTTCAAATCAGCTCCTGAAAATGTCTGCCCATTTAGGTCACATCTAGCAATCTCACGGCTCCTCACACTGTTGTACTGGTTATTGTCTCATCATGTTCTGGTAGAGTGTGTTGCTGCCACTCTTGCCACTGGCCTTGTTTTTTGTCTGACATGCCTGAAATTTTCTCAGCAAAAGAGATCATATTCCATTTTAATGTTTCACTTCTAAATATTTCTGAATCAAAGTCAATCTTTTATAAAACAATGTAACATTTGCTTAAGAATTAACTTCTTATTGATTCCACATTTCATAATGAATGGGCCGGTGTAATGGTCCACAATTAAATTATGAGGCATTAACTTGTATTTAATGTTATTATTCGTGTTGCATGAAGATTTCGTGAGGAAATGGTCAATAGTTTAAAAGCCTAAAATTACTAAAATATAATTTAAGCTGATTTTGAAATCTCTTCTTCTGAGCTAAACTGACTTTTTTGTGTGTATTATAAGCTTTGTTAATAGCTTATTTTTTACTAGACTCAGTTGTAAAAGAAAACAAGTGCAATGTGTGTTCAGCAACAGTTTAAAAAAGTTTTAAATTAAAAAGTGATTGATTTTTTAAAAAGTTGTTCATTTTTTATTTCTAGTTTTCTCTTGAAATTATACATGCTGTTGACACATGTGAACAAAAAAAAACAAAAAACAAAATAAAAAACCTACATTAATACTCGTCAACAGTACAAAAGTACAGCTGGATTCCCAGTTAGATTTCCACCCACAAATGGGGGGTGTCCAATCTAAGAATGCATTTGTTTAGCTTAAATGTCAGCCCAATCTGGTTTCTAGGTTTTTCTAAAATCATTTAGAAAATAATATGAAATATTTGGTTTAGATAAATAGAAATTAATAATGTTGGAATAAACCATGTCTTCCACCTGACTACAACATAAACTAATGCCACACAGACATACACAAACACACACACACACACAGAAAAATATGTGTGGTCATTGTTAATTTCATCATAATCATTTAGTATTTAATGTAATATTCAGCCAAACCTGAAAAACCAACATTTCTCTTTTTTTGTAAGCTGAGGGTCCATGTTCAAAATGTGTTAGATAAAAATACGTGGAAATGAGCATACAAATACCTACCAAAAAATAATACCTTGAAAAAAATTGCCTTGAATTTTTATATATCTTCAACCGACATGAACACCCCTCATATCAAACTATTAATTATATAATTATTCATTAAACTTTGATTCTCAGCCCTTATCTTTGTTTCGCATATCTGTGGCACTCAAATTTCATTTCAAATGACCTTTAAAAAAAAAAATTAATTACCATTTAACGTTCAGCATTTAAATGAGTCATTGGTGTGAGTTGAAAACTGAGTGCATCTTGTAAGATTCTTTCATCTAATAGACTTTGTTACATGAATAACTTGGTGTAAATATGTGACAGGAACGGGAATGGTGGGTGAGTTGGCATTTAATGATGCTTTGAATTTTGTATATATCCAGGAAACAGCTTCCCTGAAGTTCGTTACAAATTGCAAATGGAGAATTATATAAGTTAACAACTGTCAGTGTGCGGTAAGCCTAAAATGTCACCATTTTTACTTGACACCTCCAAAGCTCCTGGGAATCCCATCTCCAAACATTCTGATGACGAGAAAACGTTCCCCTGGCTTCAAATACATTGGGGTCATAGGGTAATGACTTGATGTTTACTATCAAACCTGTTGTATGATAAAAGGATCCCTCCCTCTGCAGTGTTTGACCACTTTTATAAAGGCACAACAAGAGTGTAGCAACAAGGAACATGGAATGCTGTACCAGCAAGAGCTTTGTGAGAGATCAAGCACCTAAGTTAGTTGGTGAGAACCACCAATATTTATTCATGATAAAGTGCTGGTGTGTTGGCACAGGCTACTTAATTTACAAGCTGTTATAGACTGTCCATCACCAAGTTGATGAACTTGTCTTAGTCATTCACTTTCATTGTCATCTATTTCAACATCCAGATGAGATCTCTTAACGGAGTCCAATCCATTTGCATTTTTTCTAGAAGTAGGACAAACCTTTTTTACTCTAAATGAAACTGCTTTATTAATTCTCATAGAGAGTATCATTCCAAGCTGTGGGATGTGTGTGTGTATGTGTGTGTATCCTAGAGAATGAGCGAGTGAGCGAGAGAGTGTGAGAGAAGGTGCCCTGAGTTCTAATTCATGCTACTCAATCACTGGTGTTTCAAATGGAGTGGGACAAAGATAAGACGAATGGAAACTCATAACTCCACACTCTGAACGCATCGACCAGTGACTTCTTGAATGACAACAACTGTGCTGCTTCTCACAAGACCAAGTCCCGTATCTGCGGTATTTCAAGGCTGCTGATTCCACCCCATGACAAATTGTCTAAAGGCAAACAAGGTTCTAAAGGTAAACGCCAGCTCAGTCAAACTATTTTAGAGCCTTCTTCAGTTACATTTTATTACTGTCTGCAGAGCAGTCCTTTTTTATAAAAGGTCTGTTTTTCACCTGCCTCGCTGGCATTTTTCAACAGGAGCCTCATGTTTACTTTACCCGCAGCACAGAAGATAAGTGTTGTGGTTATTTGTGTCAGGGTTTGTTTAACACATGGAGAGGGCCATGATGGACCCTTTAATACAGATTAAATATTAACAGTCTGAATCCTGCAGTTCAGCAAGATCTTAATATGTGCATCCCTAATGAGGTGCATTTTATTTCAAACTCAAACACAGCGTTTCCCTCTCAACCCTGAATTGTTAAACTGCCCTCTTCCTAGTTAAATTTATTGCCATTTAAACATGACAAAAAGGCCATAGAGGTGGCCATTACAATAATCCATCATGTCTACAACAGCTATCGTGCATGGTGCTAAATTCAATCTAAGAAGGGTCAACACACCTTTTTCCCCTCCAAAATAGGCCTTAGTGCGGCGATTTCTTAACGGATATCTGTTTACCTTTGTCAACAAAAGGGCACCGGTCGCAAATTAAAAAGAGGGAAGCAGAGAACAGGCACATGGATTAATTCCTAAATACTAAATGTTTGATTTAAATATAAATCACTGCACATGCTTACTGACATAGTAACAACATGACCAATTTTTTTTTATTTAAATGGATTTTTCTTGCATTCACCATGCGTATTAATTAAACCAGAGTGCGGAGTGTTTAATGCCTTGAATTTCATTGTGAATAATGCTTTCATCTTTTTTGATTTTTGAAGAACCTTCAGCTGGAGTAAATCAGATCTCAACCCCTAGTCTCATTGATTATCCACCTTGTAGAGCTCACGGACTGCTCAGTTCTGCCGGCAATGAATATTGCTAAGGCAGAGGATAATCTCCAGGGCCAAGAATGAGCTTTTATTTTGTGTGTTTGTGCCGAAAGGAGTATCGATTTGAGTGCAATGGCTTGACACAGGCAGTCTGTGCTTAGAGTCGATCTTCAGCATAACCATGCTACATCAAATCCTGTTTTAACACACTTGCACACACACACACACACACACACACTTATATTCAAAATGACATGGATTTAAGTTACCTCAGTTTTCTTCAAAGTTGAGTTGACTTTTTATTTTCTCTTGTTTATCAGGACAGGTTGCTGTGAGGCTCAGAGGGGTGTTTGTGATGAAGGCGATAAAATGGATAAATGACAGGGCTGCCTTTTGCGGAGCTCAATTTTGAGCTGTGTTCCCTGTCTGAAAGATGCCTGAACAGCATGGTGGATTCCATTTGGGTATGAAAACATAATAAAGTATCAAACATAACCCTCAAAATGTCTTCTTAACATGTACTTGTTAAAGGAAATATTCATGAATGTTCCCTCCAGTACTTTCAATAAAAATGCATGGCCAACCCTTACCCCAACCTACTAAATCTCCATCCAGATATTCGTTAATCTATTGCAAATTTGTGGATATACATTCAGTTCTCTAATTTGCAACCATTTTTAAACACCAGTACTGAACTTGATTAAAATCATTGTACTGGTGAGGTTTTGTTCTTCACATTCTGTCCTAAAGCACATGGGCAAACCTATTCCATCTTACAGAAGTGCTTGATGTGGTTTGAGCCAGTTGAAAGTTTTTTTTAATTAAAATTATTTGAGTGGCCATTAGTTCTAGCAGTTGTTATCAACATTAGACTTTTGGCTACACTTTTAAACTAAAAAAGCAAATTTCCCTTTTACTTTTTCTTTTTTTGTGTGTAGAACATTTTCTCATATATGACTTACAGGTATGTAGAACATTAGTGATGGGTGTTCTTGTAGCAGAAATTATGTAAAACTTCTGTGAGAACCTCAGTTTCAAACTTTTTGAAACTGCCTGTTGCCTGGTTAGAAGCCAGTGCAGCTCCCCTTCCATGTATTTCTGAAGATGCCTTAAAAAAGACATGGGAAAAACTCAAGTAAGACCTTACTTTCTTTCTTTGGTTGAGGCAACATTGTGTAAATTGGATGCTTTAGTCAAATAGTGATTAAGACATAGCTCAAACTGGAGATGGGACACTGTTGACTCCAGCTGTTTAAATATAAGACTGCTTCATTCCTTGAGCGCAAGCTACAATAAGCCTTTGCGTAGTTTCCTGCTAATGATCCATGTTAAATCATTATTACTTCCGTTCAGAGCCTTTGATGGAGATATCTCCAGGTGTCATAATCTGCACACCAAACTGTAGATACTGTGATGTTTGGAATGCATTAATAATAATGCAATAATAAGGCATGAACAATAGGCATTTCTCAGCTTTTTATTTACATTATATATTAGAATATATTGGACCAGTATTTAAACACAGTCTGTGCCCATAACAAACAAAAAAAAAGCCTGCTAATTTATGGATGAGGCTTGGTTGGAGCAAAATTAATTCTTGAGATATTATAAACATATGCTTACTTTGAATGAAATGGTAAATGTGATATAAATGTTCATTAATATTGTTTTACTATGTCGGTTAATTTTTATTGCCTTAGGATTGCATTGTAGTGGAAGTGAATCCACTATTAAAGTTGTATCATTAAGGACATCCATTGGGGCACAGAATTCTTCCGTTTGCACAAAGCTTCTCAGATGTTTACAACTCGATGCAAAGGTGCTGTGACTAAACTCAATTTAATGTGCTCCACAGTATTTGAAATACATAAATATGTCAAGTAAAGGGTCCTTAATAGACCTGCTTGGGCCGCTGATTGCACCAGTATTATTTCCTACTGATTAGGGCAAAAACATACCCCATGGACCTCCCATCTCAGAGCCATTTAATCAGCATTAGCTTCCTTTTACCCTCTCTTTAATCTGTTTCCCTCCAGGTATTTTGAATAAATCAATAAGAATACATGATTGTCTAATGATTTTTGGAGGCCATCCCTTCGACCATGGCTGCATGATTTAGAATGACTAATTCTACTTTTTGCCATTGATCCACGTTCAGGGAGGCCATGCATCCTTGCCAAATAGGCCAGAGGAAGGCAGAGAGAGGAAAAGGGAAAGATAATTTTACTTTGTAACGTACTAAAATTACTAAAGGTTTAGCTGTATTCTTACCCTGCTAACATTTCTATTGAAAGATTTCTTTTACACGGATAAATGTGATACTTTCAACTCTTGTCCAATCAGCAAAGCATTTCACCAGAGTATCCTGTTGAAAGCCTTTATAGCAGTGCCTCTTGTTGATGGTCACCACAATCACAGGAGAAGCTGATGAATTATAAAGCATCCACTGGTTGCAGGAGCCTCACTAGCTTTCTCTTCAATAAA
>JBBKCR010000022.1:7466110-7493146 GCA_037577295.1 Ladigesia roloffi | reverse complement strand
ATTAGCTTTAGCCGTAGCAGTCTGGTAGTCATTTAATGGAAGTGGATGGGCGTCAGACCTTTCAAAATAAAAAAACAAGTCCAGATAACACCCCGTGGCTTGTGACGACACATTGATGTCTTAAGACATGAAACAATTGGTTTTTGTGAGAAACTGAACAGTTTTTATATCCTTTTTTACCTCTGAAATCCTGGTTTTAAATCATTTCCTTGTGGGTGAACTAACAGAAATAGTCTGAAGATCCTTAAACTGTACATACACAGTTGGTGATGTTAAGGTACAATGCAGTATTAAAAACAGGCCACACAGAGTATAATAATTACACACATGTAGTACATGGCACTGTGTAAAGAAGCAGGTGAGCCATTAACAATAGAGCTGTACCCTACTCTCCAGATGTGCTTCACCTTTTGTAGACAGTCACTTGTACTTGACTGTTTTACCCCTATGGTCTCTTTAGAAATGCATACAAATCTGACGTTCCAAAATGAAGAGTTGATCTTTGGCGTGCAGATTTAGAGAGACGAATTTTAGATATTGCTCCTCCTGATCTAGATTTAATTTCTTAAGTCCTTACCCCCGTTCTCTTGGTCTTTTGAATCCATATTTGCTTTAACATGTCATGCACAGGCAGAATGTTCATGTGAATGGGAACAATTTACAGGTTCCAAATCAAAGAGCTAATGTATTTTTTTTCTATTGGTGCAGGAGCAGATTTGCAATTTCACTATCATAACAAATGGGTAAAGAAATTGTTCAGCAAGGTACAACTTTTGCATCAATCTTGTGTATTCTTTCATTCCCACTCTTCAAATTGATGGACCTAATCTGTCAGTCCAGCATTCATTGGTGATTTAACAGTGTAGATCTATGGCCAAATCCTCCATAAACATGGTTATTATGACTTACTGCCTGTTAAACAGGCGTCCTAATCTCTCTCTCACTCTGACTTATGAATTGTGAGGCCTTGAAAATAATCATTAAAAACTAATTTGTCTTTACTGGATTTGTTCACTGCCATTGCTTCAGCATACATATGAGAGAGTAAATACACAAAAATGAGTCTTATGAAATATTATATATTAGGGAAGTCAGACCTCTTAAAAATGGCTTTATATTTTCATCAGGTCATTCATAATTTATAATATAATTTTTCTGAGGTCAATCACTAAACAGTACACTCACTTCTACGTGGATGGTAAAGAACAACTCTGGAACAGACTTTGTGTCCAGGGCCTAATTCTGTTAGAGTGACTTTAGCCCATCAGGATCAGCCAGGACTGCATTTATAAGTCTGATCTATGGAGGACATCCCAGTTAATCACTCTTTGGCTGAATGCACGCTGCCTTAATAGCACTGATATGGATAATGATATTTTCCCTCATCGAAAAAGGGGGTTCTGCCACAAGGGTAAAATTAAGGTGCTGTTACTAGAGGACAAACCCTCTAGAGATTACTCAATCTCTCCATTGTGTCTTTGCTATGAATTATTTTTAACCAAATTAGTGTCGATGCTTGGATGCATTTCATGATATGGAAGCTTTGTGGAATCCCATTAAAAGGAAACTTCATTACTCCAAAACACTCTGTAATGACATGCAATCTGGCTGGCACTTTTAACAGGTTATTATGTGCTTGATTTGTGCCTCTATGATTACCATGTTAAATTGGATTAAAGGATATCCTTGGTTCTTTAACACTGCAAAGAAATAACTGGTTTAAGCACATGGAACACCTCCCCATAGTTTGCATGCTTCAAGACAAGGAGAGTTGAAAGGCGATTAAAACCTCACTCTAAAGTTTGCTACTCTTCAAGCATTTGCATTCTTACATTAAATCAGATTTTAGACATAATTTGGAACTAGAAATTATTCATATTCAGAGTTATGCATGCAAATCATTGTGTTACCTTGTTTTTAATTATTTTGTGCCATTTGAAAAACTTTGGCTGCCCTTTAAATATTGTGGGGGCTTCAAGATGAACAGTTCAATGGATATCAAAAGATGAACAGATCAATAGATATCGTTGAAAAATGGTTGAAAGGAAATCTTAAATAAAATTGAATGTGAGATACAACTGCAAATGTATTAAATGTTACATGCACCCCAATGCTTTTTTTGCATTGGTTTCCATTTTAATCTAATTATTGGTATTAACTAAAAATACATATATATTAGGGGTGGAGTCAAATACAAATACGGTATTCAGAAAGGCACAAATAACGTGTATTCGGAAAAAAAAATTGTATTCGGGAAACCCCGCCCCCACCACGGTCACATGCTCACCTTCCAGGGTACATACTCCGCCTCCTCCTGGTACAGCCTCGTTTGAGAGAAGATACTCCGCCTCCCCGGTATGCCCTCGCGTTCGGGAGTAGAACCTTCGCTCCACCCGGTCGTTTGGGAGTAGAACCCTCGCTCCCCCGGTACCCCTCGCATTCTGCTCCCAGGTACACCCTCGCGTTTGGGAGTAGAACTTCCGCTCCAATTTTTTTTACATCATATATTTTTTTACATCATGATTTAATGATGTACAAATACATTTCAAGTTTTTGCAAAATTCCAGCTTTTAAATTTTTTTGTATATTCTAGATTTTTAGTATGGGCCATAACTTTTGACCTTGCTATTTACACAGAAAAAGTGCTTTTAATTCTTTATTGATATTGAGGATCATTCTGGCTTGCTCATTAGTGAAATTCCTTCCATTTATTTCTGCCACGCATTCAGTGAGCTGTTTAGTACCTCACCACAAATCACAATTGGGTTATTAAAAAACAGTTCTTATTTAGTCACCTGATCTCTGCCTTCCCTCAATTTGGGACGGTTCTATTCATTACCCCTTCTCAGCTCACTTGATTAAAGGGAAGGCCTCCATGACTGTCACCTCTACCCAACGTGACATCTCCCTTCTGGGGCAACATCTGAACGGTGGCCCCTCTGCCGCCTGTGCGTCACTTGGATCATGTGACGGGGATTATTAATGGCCACCGTCTCTCCGCCACTTGACACAGCGCTCCAGCTGTCAGTGGGCTCGTGGGCCGTATGATTCTGGCGCTGGTGCGGTGCCAGTCCTGGGTCTGACCCATCCGTCACTGTCAGCAGTGGCTGGGTGATGAATGGGCCTGGGCGGCGCGGCGTGGGGAGAGGCGCAGGACCTCGCTCGTTCCGTTCTCAGACTTGCCCGTGCCAGCTGAGGCCCACTCAGAGATCTATCCGTGGATGACCCAACCCCACTGGGCTACAGCACTGTATGCTGTTTCTACATGGCCTGGAACTGTGTCTACTGTCTTCACCTGCCTTTAAATGACATGTTGCAAAAACACTTAAAATTTTATTCTCGGATTTCTTTATGAGTAAATAATAAATATATGACATGACATTTTTGTATCTGCAGGTGCTTCTTCTCAGCACTATTTCTTGATACAAAACAACATTACAAAAAACGAAAAAAACCCTTAATTTAGCACAGTTACTAGCCCCAGCCTAAGTACACCAAACCCTTGTTTATTGAGCTTTTTAGAGTCAGAATGCTGAAATCAAATCAACAATTGTCTTCTATTGATCCCAATTTCTGATCTTATATCAGTATTCGTACCGTGCTATATAAATATGGATAGTGGCCTGCATTTGACAGGAGCAAATTGAAATGTCATTACTACTGAAGATACACTACTGTCTGGAAATATTGTGTTGTAATATATTACGTTTTAGTCCACTTTGTTTTTGACATGTTTTGCAGACAACTCTTGCTGAGAACAATCATATTTGCTGTCAAATGACACTTGCTAATCATTCCAACCACCCTGTTTCCTCTTCCTTTCTTTCCCTCTCTCCCATGCACAAACACAAAGGACCCCCTGCTAATATAATTGTATCACTAATTATGCATTTAATTCAGTTATAAGGAGCTAATAGCTCCCTCAGTGACAGCTTCTGCTGCTAAAAAGCAATTCATTTCCTGAGATGAAGAAATCTAATTAAAGGGAAATGCTTAGTTGAGAAATCCTTTCTTGGGATAATCCTGTTTGCTGGCATTAACATCCCAGCTGTGGTTGATGTTTGCCCATTATGACAATGCATGTGTGCACTCGCTTTCATGGTAATGGAAAGTGCACACACAGGTTGATGTCAACCATTGGAGTCCAGCACCTGCATTCTGATTAATAAAGGGCTTTTTTTCCCTTTAAATTGCTGTTTGCCTTGTGGTCCTATTGCCAGAAAAGGTTGTGTATTGACCTTATTTTGCCCAAAGAGCACAAGGGAACATTTGCTTGTCAACTGAACACCAAATCTTCAGTTTATTCACACCAAATCTTCAGTTGGAATAGTCTTCATTCTCCCCACCCCTCATATAGACAGCACTCAACTGAACCTTCTAATGAATATTACGTAATAGTGACCAGTTTGATTACACGAAGGTTCTTTAAATGTTAGAAAAAGGTCATTCTTGAACATCTTGATAAGAAAAAAGTTTTTTCAAAAGACCATTCATTAAAAACCAAGACTTTAATATGTTTGTATTTAATAATGAATACATGGACAGGAGCCTAATCTGAAAAGTTACAATGTCGTGTGTGAACAACATCCATGTGATTAGCTGAGTGACACAGATACGCTCCCCACACACTAGTAATAACAGCTTTTAAATAGAAGTCATCCATAAGAAACTGGGGGCCATTGGGGAGGAACAGGAGAGGCCTCCGATTTATTCAAATATGTCCGGTTTGGAGCAGCAGATTGGAAAGTTCCCCAATGTGCAGCAGGGGGCCAGGCCAGTGTGGTCAGCCGGAACCCCCGGCTCTCTGCTTCCCCGGGACCCTCAATGTCCCCTCCATCACTGTCAATAAGGCAAACTGAGGCCCCCTTATACCATTTAATTTACTATTTCAATGATTACATAGCTCATTGCCTTGCCATTGTTTTACTGATGGCTTTAATTAAGTTGGGATTAATCACGGCAGGTGATATTTAATGTTTTGGGTGAGAGTAAGAGGGAATGAGTGCCCCAAAATGGAGAATATCACTCTCAGACACTTCACTGAACAGAAGGTCACAGGAAGATTAATACGCTGCAAAGACAGGGGTTAAAAAATAAATTTCCCACACGTTCTGGCTCTTTGGTTTCCTTTGCTCTCTTCATTTTTCCCCATCTTGGGCCATTGGCCTCCCCACCCCATTCTTTACCTTTTGTTGATTAGTCCTCTCAGAATGTGAGGTGACAGCGTAGAGAGGTCAAGTGAATTATGACAGTAGCCTTTCAGAGGTGACCCCTCCCCACACACAGTTACTGTGATCTACATGAGGAGCACTTTTATTTTCCATCAGCATGCTCTAATGAGCTTTCGGCCTTCATCTCTGTGCCTATTTGATATGTCTCTATATCACCAAAGAGCGAGTAGAATATTTCATACCATTTCACAGTCTCTTTCAGTCCTCAAATCGGTGTGATTTGTAGTAGATGGAAGTTTCAGGACCGTTTTGGCCGGGGTTTCATGTTCATTTCATATTTAAATTTTAATGGTGGCAGAAAAAGTCTATAATGATAGTCTAAACTTATGGCCAGAATAATTTTTTACACCCTGGATATAAAATCATGTTAATGAAAATTTAACTATGGGTATACTGTGATTCTGATATCATGCAATGCTCTGGAAATCTCTACACACTACTGAAAGTCTTAAAGTGTTTTGGAGTATAACAGTTTTCATTAAGCTCTACCAACTCGACAGCTTTCAGAATTTTTTTATCTTTTCCTCCACCACTGTTCACTACAATATCCAGCTTGTGTCACTTAAACACTCTTGACTGCTAACCTGCCACTAACCCATCAGCTAATAAAGATCTGTATTACATTGCTGACCCTAATTTGCCATTGAACAAGAAAACTTCTTTCTCAATTAAAGTATTTCAGTGGAAAAACTATGGTGGAGTGCAGGGTTTGATTCCTTGTGCCTGACCATTACCTGATCATTTCTATGACATGTATATTTCTGAACATGATTGGTGACCATTGGAAAGGATTAGTTTGGCCAAAAATATGCAATGTTATTGTACAGAGACCTGAAACCTCAATTATATTCAGAACATTCGACTGTAAATTCAAGATTATCTCTCTGTCTTCAAGAATACCTATGTATAATTGTCCAGTAGTCTGATAACAGAACAAAATAGTTGAAGTTACATCATCAGAGCCATTTATTTTTTAGATCAAAAATGTGTTCTTCTCTGGTCCTGCTTTACAAGACCCTATACAGCACCTTTGTTTTAAACAGTAGAGGCTCTGTTTGGAACACTTGTACTTTGCTGAGGTGGGTCCTAATGTAGCAACGGACCCAATCAAAGCAGGAGATAACCATGCTAGTCCCGAACAAAAGAAGGGGTTTATGTGTTAGAGCTTGAGGAAAACTAAAAGGGTTGAGATTATTCCCTTGATGAGAATGCACAGTACGTCCTGAAGAGCTAAATGGAGGAATCTCTCTCTTATCAGTCTCTCAAATCTGGCACATGCCTCACCCACACAGTGTCTAGGGACATGGGCTGCGTAAGTGTTGTTGAGGGACTCCCCTGGTTTGTGCCACATATGTTCCCAGCTGTATTATCTGCTCATCTTGGAAAGCCATTTTTGGCGTGCCGCTCATTGTGGTTTTACAAGAAAAAAAGCTTTGAATGTAATTATTTGTCCAAGGCTCTGGTATCATTAACATTGTAATAGGGCATCTGTCAGTGTTGCGACCTGCTGCTCCAGTTGGACTGGAACCTTGTGTCATTTTATCTTGGCCTGGATAAGTTCAGTAATTAACCTGTGTCTCAGGTCGGCACTGGGCTCCCCCTATGCCATGCGCCTCCACACGTGATGCACACGCCTCTTGTTATCTCTCAATTGTCGCTTTTATCATTATAATCACCTCCGTATCACAATCAACAATTGTAAAGCCTGCTTTAAGCAGAGTACAGGAACACACAGAAGGGTTGATCTTCAGTTTTTATTGGGCAAGGCCAGTCAAGCATGCAGATTAAATGTGTTTGATTCAAGTGGCGAGCAGATACCTGTCAGAGGACACAATGTTTATGAGAAGTTTAATTGAAGTATTTTATGCTAAATAAAAACACCCTCGATGATTTCTTATTAGCTACTTCACGAATATTGTAAAGGTTTAACAGTAATTAAAGGAATGAGGGCTCTGTACACAAATCAAGCACTAAAGTGAGGACATTTGGCCAGTTTGTTGACAACGCTACATGACTGATGAGGTCTGGATTTGGCCTTTGCTGTATGTGGTGGAAAGACAATTTTCACTTGATTATATGTCTATAATAAAAAACAGGTGATGCCAGAATGATCATTAAATCATTGCTTGTGTTCAGAATGATTACTGAATCACTGCTTTGGCCTTTGTTTGTTACCAGATGAACACACTACAATGGAACATCTGTTACTAGCATTCTATCTACTTTCTCCTTGGATCAGTGTATTGACCCACTTGCGGCATTTTTATCATCACGCTCTGTCTTCATAGATGGAATCACATTGCATATTCAAATGTTTTTTTAATACATCTTTAAAATAAAGAGAGAGTATGCTGGTGACCTAACTGGACCTAACTGGAATTTTTTTTATATGTATTTGTTTCGACAACAATTGAACTGTGTAAAAAATAGAAATTTGGGTTAAATGTGTATATTATTTATTGTATTTTTTATTCATTGTAGTAAAATGTACTTATAAAACTGCAATGTTATTAGTTCCCTAAAGAAGTTGCTTTCAAGTGGTAATATTTTCAAATAGTAATTAACAAGGTCTATGGGTCTATGGATGTTGGGCCTGTCAGCAGGATTAGCTGTAGATGAAGGCAGAGGAGGCATGTCAGTGTAAATTACTCAGAAAACATGCCTGCAAGCAACCTAAATATCAAGAGAAAAAAGTTGCTGTTGAAAAAAAAAAAAAAAAAAAAAAAAAAAAAAAAAAAAATATATATATATATATATATATATGTATATACTGGATTTAATCTACAAATAATTATTATGCATTCATATGTGAATAACTTTGAATGTGGAATAGAGGAGAGGATACATTTCGGGATTAATTTAGCCCCGGGGCAGCCAACGTGTGCTCCACGCCCGTGAGATGGAGGGAACTGAAAACAGAGAATTTACGGAACACTGCTTGAAAGATTAGAATATATGTGTGCATTTATATTGCCTCCTTTAGTGTCTCCTAAATTATTCATATCATCCGGATCAATTCAGTCAAAATGTGTTCTCTGGCGGAGGTCATACATCTAACAGGCGGGTTCCTCTGCATTCATTTCACTTTAATATAGATCTCTGAGTCCAGGCCTGGATGCTGGCAGAGACTGCTTTTCAATGACATGCTGATGTGTTGACATTAATGTATTGGTAAACGCTATATGTCACTGTTTTACAGACATACAAGGGTGATGTGCACAGAAAGGGTCTTAAGGGTTTTCAATTACATTTGATAGACATGATGATGGCATATGTCAAGCAGAAGCTTTGTTTACACATCAGATCTAAGTGGTATGAGTATCTCATTTTGGCTGAGTGTAAGCTACATGAGGGGCAACTGCAGTTCATAGGCGGGAGTAGTGCGCATAATGAAATGTATAATATGAGATTTGTAAACATATATTTAGATTAAAGGGCCCATTTCACTGTAATTTAAATGTTCCTCATGGTTTTGTTAGGATGTAAACATTTTCACAGAAATGAAACTTATTAGTTATTTGATATGGGTCTAAACATTACAAACCAAACGTGTTAACCAAAATACATTTTTATGTGTGTTATTCAGTTTTTCATGAAATTTGCTCACAAATGTATTAAATAATAAATACATTTTAATAAGCTGTGTTCCAACAAGCACATATTGTTAAATGACTAAATACAACAACATACAATATAAAATGTACCCTCATATACCCATGACGTGTCATAAAAGTTTATAATAATTTCACATATTACTCACCCATAATAACTGACCATTTAATGCATAATGAATATTTGCAAATGTAGCTCTGGCTATTTGCATTTCTGTTTTTGGTCTGGGCAGCTGAACAGTGGTCATTTGCATACATCTCTCCCAAAATCACAGTAACAAAATCATTTTTCAAACTGGTCAGGTGAAAATAAATTAGGGTGTTTTTTGGTTCAGAAACACACACAAATATTACAAATTGAAACACACATGTCACAAAAGAAAAAAAAATCAAAATATTCATTGTGACTTTAGATGAACTAAAGTAGAATAAGCATCCACACATTTCTTGTCTTATTTCTAATAAAGGGTCATCTTATCTCAATCTTATCTTATTTCTCCACGAAATTAGTAGATTATTTATATATAAGGAAGATAAAAACTGATGTACTGATTAAAAAAACTATTATATGTTATATGTTACAAATTCTTGAAATATTACAAAGTACACCATTTTTGTACACTTTGATGAGGAAATTTAATTTTAATAAATTTCTGAAGAGCAAATGATTTATATCCTTATTGTGACTTATTGAGTTTAAACAAGTGTTTCCAGGCTTGTCGGTGTGACTTCATGTGTGCGCATTCACGTCAGCCTGCCCTGTACCCAAGAGCTTAATAGATCTCTCTGAATCTACTGCTGGTGTCAGAGTGAGCTTCTGTCAAACCTTTGTCCCTTTTGTCCCTTCTGAGATGTCTCCCATGGACAGATCTGGTCAGATATCTTTCTTGGTCCTGTCCCAGGTACCTCTCACAGTGCCTTCCAGTTTCTTGCTGTGCTATCAGTAGTGTTCATTACTCCTGACCCCAGTTTGGTCATCAGTCACTTAGTAAAACAAGCCCAGAATTGGTCCTGACCGGGCTACTTCAGTTGTGTGGGTGATGTGCTTCAGCTCCAATCATCTGCCCAGTGTGGCTGACACACACCTGATGGGGAAACTCAAAGCATCACTCTCACCTGTCCACTCTCTCTACAGCCCTGTCTTTCCCCTCCTGCCTCTCTTGCTTTATCTCACAGAATGGGAGAGCCTTTCCCCAGACTTTGCTACTTTATGGAATAGTCATGCGGTTAACCTCATAATTAGAATCAAAGAAATGATATTAACCGGGCCACATCTGTTTTTATGCTTTTTGTATTGCATTTACCCTGAAAAACTCTTATGTGTGTGGTTTACTGGACAAGAAAATTTTGAATTCTTTTAAATTGAATAGGTTGTTTATTTCGTTCATTCAAAATTGTTATGGGCTCAGTAAAAATATTGCCTGAAAGTTCACCATGACCAGCTAAACTGCTGAAGGTGCATATTTGTGTTTTTTGTGACATTACTAAACTGCCAACAGATTTAGTTTTGCAGGTTGGTTTCCAAACAAGGATATTATGGACAGGGGATTAAATAGCTTGCTTTGAAACAATGTTGACAAACTAAACCACATACCAAAATTTTACAAGCAAGCTAAAACATTAATAAATTCCATGAAATTAGATTTTCTGTTAAAGCTTGTGAAAAGATGAAATATACTCACACAGACACATACAGACACACATAGATACCCACACACACACCCACACACACACACACACACACACACACACTTTAAACGTCCTTCAAATTTGTGATGCTCACTTCATTAAGGGATTTAGTCAACCCAAGACAATTGCCCTTTAACTGATTCTTTTATGTCCTGAAAAAGGATTTTTTCCTCCCATTCCTTCTCCATGGCGACATTCGGGCCTCTCGGTGATGAATTCACAATTATTGATGGCTTCATATAAGCAGTGAACTTCTCCAATCGGCCCACAAGGTAATTGTAACGGAAGTCATATGCATAAAATTAATTATACCATGCAATAAGGGCCATAAATCAGTTCACTATCAATTCACTGGAAAATGCTTCAACCACATGTTCTTTTACATAGTTCAAGGTAAAAGAGAAAGAAATCTTCTATTCTCAGCCATAATACGCTGGTCTTCATTGGGCATTTATTAAACCAGATTATCTCTTTGTATTATCTGTATGTCTGCCCATCATTCATCTGTCTTTTATAACAAGCACAAATGGAATCTTTGGTGTAGAAAGTCAGTATATGCATATATGTACAAACATAAGCCTCTCACATAAGAGGGATATTTTAATGGTTTATTGCAGCAACATGACTTGCAACAAATGTCTGATATTTGTGTCTTCTTAACAGGCATCTTAACAAATGTCAGCGTTCTTCTTAATCTAATTCAGAGAACTAAGATTTAATTAATTTAACCGAGTGAATAGATAAAGAAGTCAAAGGAACACATCTAAGTTAACAATTACACCTTCTAGCTAATTCATGTTCCATTTCATTTTTATTAGATGCATTTATTATAATGAGGCGATGTAGTTCACTTCAGGTGCTAGCTGGCCACTGACTCCTATTACCGGGAAGTCATTTATTCTGTCACACTAAAAGGAATCTAATTGCCCAGATGGAATGCTTAATGAGCTCTTAGGCAATTAATTCTCAAGCTCTCCAGATTTGTATATTGTAACCTAATTGAGACGTTTCACTTTCTGTGAGTCTTTCCTAAATTATATTAGTGTATAATGTAAACTCACAAGTACAACTGAGTGAGAACATTTGCATATCCCTAGTCAAGCTGTGCTTTCTTGTTTTCTATGTGAAAAGAAGTAGCACACAAAAATGTGGAACGTTTATATTTTATGCTGAATTAGAAACAATATATTAAATATTCCATAACTTTTGTACATGCCATGATTTTTAACAGGCTGACTGATTAAACATTGATAGGGTCAGGAGTGCCCAACTACAGATTAATGTACATGAGATCAGTCTGGGCCAACCCACCTGAAGACCTGTTGTAGCACAAATTGCTGGTATTTCTGGTATTGTTGATGATGACTATGATAGACAGACATTAGAACACATCATTACTGCTTGCTGTGTATGGATTCCACCCCTTCCTAGTAACAGTATTCCCTAAAGTCGGATAATGCATCCTCCTAATTTGCAAAAAAATGGTTTTGAGGAACATGACAAAGAATTCAAAGTAGACCTGTCCTTCAGATTCCCACATCTCACTCTTATCTTGGGGTTGTGCTGCACAAACTAGTCCATGTAGGCCCCAACCTGCAACTAACAGGACTGCTGATAGTGTCTTGGTCCCAGATACCACAGGCCACCTTCAGAGGTCTGGTGTGATCATGTCTCGATTGGTCAGAGCTGCTTTGGTGGCATGAGGGGTACCTTCACATTATTAGGCAGGAATTTTAATATTAACACTGATGGTGTGCTAGCAGGCAAGGGAGGCTGACAATGCATTATTTCTTCCATAACCAACTTGTCATGTAACAATAATGCCTTGCAATAATATTAGTTCAAGTATTTAAGATATTCATTTTAAGCTGTTCCAGCCGATTGAGCCTTATCACCTAACACAAACTATGGAGTTTACTGCTGTGAGTGTGGCTGCTATTTTAATGAGGTGTCAAAGCACTGAGATATCCCTTGCATCCAACTGAGTCATACACTAAACAGCAAGGTCCTGTTACCATTAAGGAGGTTTCATTTCACGGGAGAATCCTTGTATAAATTCATGGGGTCACGGAGTGTGAGTTTGACATGTGGAATCCTCATCAAATCCTTATCCTATCCAGCTGCAGGTGTGAATGAGTGGAAGAGACACTTGTCTGAAAATTTCTGCATTCACATGTGCTTAACTGCAAACAAATTGCTGTTTAACTACAACATTATTTGTATAAAAAGTATAGTTTTACGAACGTAACTGACAGTCTTTAATTCCTCACTGTAATAATTGTTATAGTTGTCTTTTGTTTAGTTTTTTGCTTAAAGATACACATGAAATAAAAGTTGCAGGAACTGTTCAATCCATTCAGAGTGACCTGATCTGCAACCCTTTTACTGGTTCAGTTTTATAGGGCCACTTTAGAAAAATGCCCGGCCTGTTTCCTTAAGCAAACTACCAAGTCCTCCCTGAGCATTTAAAAGTGGATATACTCTTATGAACCTGTTAATAATGTTAATGCCGTAAATTTCCTGATTTTTTTAAAATTGTCATTTATTTTAGGCTTTTTGTTTGTCTATTTTAGGCTTTTTGTTTGTCTCATAGAGATACATAATAATTGCAACATATCAATAATGTTCTATAATCTATGACTCAGTTTTACTCTGTGTATATTTGTGTACCTCTGCCTCCTGAGAAAAGTAATTGATATCAATTCAAAATGGGTTTCTTATGATGATTTATGTCCTGACTAATTTTATGAGGAGACTGTATGAAAAGTGAATGATGGGCTCTTTTTATAATTACATTTAACTCTTATGTTAAAGCCACTATTAATCAAAGGTGGCAGCCAGATAATTTATCACGATTTTGTCACATGTCGCACTGCTGTGTTTTTTCAGTGCCCTAGTGAATACTAGACTTACAAACACAGTAAATTCGATGTATTTTGATTTATTTGATTTGGTGAACATTATTAGTGTTGTTCTTGTTAATAAAACTGAAAGAAGCTCCATTGGAGGAATACCTTAAAATAATTGTTCTTGGTTCCATTCAAAATCCATTCTTTGACTGGTTCTAATAACTGAGAAATAGTCAAATGAGTAAATTGATAAAATGCAATGACAATAAAACAGAAGTTACATTTGAATGCTTTCTTTACAATTATACAATGAATGCAAGCTTTCATGAGATTACAGCAGAGGTAGTTGGAAATCCAAATAGGTCTTGATTGTGGTTCTAAAAATACAGTTTATAAATTACTAGCAATGCAGATCTTGTAGCTCCCTCTTGTAGCAATAAAACAGAATTAACATCAAAGTGCTTAATGTAAGCTTTAAAGGGTTGGATTCCCTGAGTTTCAGATGGCAAGTGTGGGACATTGCACTTCACAATGGAATCTATTATAGCTGTCAGAGTTACAAATTATAATTGCAGTCCTCTTCAGCAGAAATCATTTACAAGCCACTGGGCAGCCAGCACACTCAATTCACAGCATTCCTGACTGAGAGAGCATGGGGACGGCACCAGAGAGAATAAAGAGAGAGCCCAAGAGCAGAAGCTATAGTGCCTATCCATGAGCAAGTGTGTCACACAGGAAACAATGCAAATGACATTTCCTGCCTATCAGAGGGACCAAGTGAAAGAGAAAGACAGAAGTGACTGTCAAAGCTGTTCAAATGCCTTTACTGTAAAGCTAATTAGCTTAATGAATTATTCCCTCCCCTTTGTCTTAGCACCCACCACTGTGCACACCCCTCTCCTTGAGTCAAGACCACCCAAGAGGGCTGTGGAGTCAGGTACTCTGGGGTTCAGAAGTTCGTACTATCCCAGCAGAGCTGAAGGATTAGATCTCTCTACAGATCACTACAATTAAAAGTCTCTTCTACACACCATCAAAATTATTTGCCGACCATGTTCGATCGAACTATTCAGATGTCCTCAGAACTCTGATTTATTTGTGAGATTTTTTTCAATTCATGATCATCTACAAGAACTACACTCTACATTCTCAAGAACTTCAGCACTAGTGTAGTCTTACAAATAAAGGTTCCTAAACAATTATTGGTACAACCATATTTAGACATATTTAGTACATATGTGTAAAAATGTGTAAAAATGCTTTTCAGCCTCAAAAAGTTTTTTTAAAGAAACATAAATGTTCTTTAGGCAACTAAAATAGGTTCTAATATGGAGCCAGGGTATTAAGTTTGTTAGTAGGTAGGACGTCTGTTCACTAAGAAATATAGAGCCATAAAATAATGCCTTTTGGTTCCCTAAAGAACTTTTAATACATGGTTCTTTAAAGAACCAATTTTGTAAATAGGATGTTGGAAATCCTTTCTTTTCGAACTGTACATTTAAACCAAGGAGCATTTAGAAGCATGTGTGCTGAGATCTGGCACATGTTACTGTTCAGCCTGTTTAGACACTTTCATAGAAAATGTACAAATCTGTCCCTGGTGTGTTTATTCCTCAGCAGTATGCCTTCAATTCCTTTAGTTATTACATTTAATTCTATCATATTTAATTTAAATATAGCATTTGCACCGATGCCAGACACCAACTCCAGTTTTTCTATTTTAAGTTTCTACTTTTAAATATTTAGCTAAGAACAAATACACGCATTCTCTTTCTTCTGAGAAAAACATATATAAGATTATAATTTAGGACCTCTAGAAACATATTTGTAACAAATGTACCTTTGAATGTATATATAAATTGTTTGTTATTAAAGAAGTTTCCAGTGGTTGAGTGGTTCTCAAGGCGAGCTGAAACTTGGCTTACGGCCCAGCCACTGTTTAGATCTGATCATTTCATGACTAGTTAACATTCATTAGAGTGGGATTCTCTTTTGCTGATGGATGTGGGGGAGGAAGGGCGGGAGAAGGAGGAGCAGCAGGGAGGGTGGTTTAATGTGCCCTATTCATTACACACTCTTAATTCAGCCAAAGAAATAACATACAATGTCTGTGGGCTCTAGAGACCCAGACTTCATTTAAAGAGCTATATCGATGGACCTAGCTCACTCTGCTTTCTAACAGGCCTGAACAGGCTTCTCTCTCTCTCTCTCATTCTGCATTTCTTACCTCCTCTCTTTCTCTCTCTCTCTATTTGGTAGAGTTTTTTAATGTGTTGCTAGTGTATAATTGTGTGATTGTGTGCATGTCTGTATGTGTGAGTGTGTGTGGTGTGTATGTGTGTGCCTGGGTGTACTTCAGACCTATAGGGGTGTGGACGGGGGCTCAGAGACATCTGCTATTCCTTTGGGTTGGCAGTGAACACAAAGGCCATCAAAGTGACAGAGGTTAAGTCAACCCATGGCACAGCAGCTGCTCTCCCTCCCCATACATATCCCCTTCTGCCCATTCAAACACCCTCCCCTAGAAACACCACCCAGTTCCCCCTGATGGATCGCACCTAATATCATTAGTCCAAACATTCAACTAATTATACTTAAGTCTCATTCTGGTCAGACACTTAAACTCATATAAGTCACCTTGCATTTTAATTAATTTATTACATTTCTGAAATAGGATTTACATACAATACCACCTTACTAAGGAGCTGGGGGTGGGGGTGGGGGTGGAAAAATCAATTAAGTCTTAAACTGTTAGCCATTTATTTAACCACGCAGGGTAAGCAATGCATTCATGGAAGTTAAATCAATTGGATGAGCCTTTTGAAAGGGGAGGGTAAAGAGAATTTAAATGGAGGTTAATAGGCCCCCGCGATGTCTATATGCAGCAGAAATGCTGCCAACAGCTGGTTATTTTTCACAGAAGGTGTTATTGGGAGTGGTGTTCTAAATTGGATCTATTAAATATTTTACAATGTGTAGCGCATATACATATTTCATATTGAATACATGACATTCAAGTGTAAAACATCTTTAAATAAACAAATATTTGAAGCAATCCATTTACCTAAAAAAATAGAATCAGTGCTTTGTCCCTGGTAGAGCCTACACCTTGAATATCATTTAAAAATATTATTATGCATATTTTTATTTTCATTAATTGTATAATGTAGACATTTTTGGCTTAGAGGCTCAGTGACAAACAATAAACAGGATTACACCTCTGAAACAAACAAAAACAAATAAACAAGCAAATTAACAAAAAAAAAAGAATAATAATAAACACTAAATAAAAACAACTCAATGTAATATATTTAATGCTAGTCAAAAAAGGAAAAAACTTACTTGATGTGCAAATATTATATATCATTGAATTCATGTCGGCCAATATAATAAAAGAAAGGAAAATAGTGTTTGTGTCATATATTGAATGGCTGTTTGACTGATCTGTAAGATTTAAGGTAATGTAGGTCATTCTTGCAGGTAATGTGTTAGGATGTTCATCATTTCAAGCATGTTAACTTCTGCTGTTTGACGAATTTTCAGTTAAATAATTATTTAGAGCTATAATCTTTTTCTCTGACCAGAGTGTTCATTAATGTTTTGCAATGTATGCAGTTTGGCCAAAATAGGGCAAAATAAAAGTGTTCTGATATGACTTGATGCTGGCATGTGTGGCATGCCTAGTCTCTGAGGTCTACGAATCCACCATCCCATCAACTAACTTCTTACACTGCCCTCTATAGGATATGTAACCAAACAGCACAATCTCTCTGAAATCCCTAATATATTTTGCTTTCCCTTATATATCCCCTTATATATATTCAACTTTCCTTCCCCGTTTTATCCATAAAAGAGCAATTTAAATTTCAGGATGAGTGCAGATTCATACTACAAGAGTAAGCTACTCTAGAATTCCTCCAACATCCTCTTCACAATTTCTCTAGTCATTATGCACTATGAAGTTAAAGAATGATTAATACTGTGATTACTATCAGCAGCTTCTTCTACTATTTTAGTACTGCTATTACAAATATTAATAAAATATAGAGGGTAATATAAATCACATTTTATGAAATCAAAAACTCATGGAAATATATGTAATGGCTGTTGTATCTAAAATAAATGTATTTGATTTTTTAACTGAAAAGTGCTTGATGCTTTAAAAAAAAAAAATTTTTAGAAAAAAAATTGAAAATAACACAGATATAAGGCAGTATAATGTAAAATGTTATATAAGGTAATGTCATCTAAGGGAAAATGTTGATTGTAGAATAATGTACATTTGAATTATGTACTACATAAATCGTTTTTACACATATTTTACACAAATTAATAAACTATAATTTACTGTACTGTACTGTAATGTACTGAAATGCATGAAAAATTATTCACTGCCAGGAAAAAGATTATATACATAATGTACTAAAAAACTGCCTGTGTCATTCATGTCATTATAAGAACTTTGTGACATAATTTTTCCTGTTTGAATGTATGACAAATGAATGGTCTAAAATGATTTACAAAATATCACTGCTGTCATTTTAGAAAGATGGTAGGTTATGTTATTATTGGGACTGGATATTTTGTACCTGATGAATTTTCACCACACAAACTGTGATTGAACTGATTATTCTTTTTTTGTTTATTTTAAAAACATGCCATGTAGTTCCTCCAGACTCACAGACAGCACAAAATGACTCCTTCCTTCTGGAACATTTGGAACGCATCTCACAATCTCACATGATCAGGCCTCCAGCCCTGGAATGACACAGTGCAAAGATGGATCAATCATGTAATCTCAGCTAGCAGTCGCCACCATAGATGTTACAGAGAAAATCATAAAAGCACTCTGTCGCACTGCTAGTCACACATGAGAACCAAAGTGTGGTAGTAATAAATGATGACAGCCAATTATAACTTCAGCAACCCCCCCCCACCCCATCTAAACACACACACACACACAGCAAACTTGGTTTTTGGGGTGGAGAGGATTGTCACACTGGAGTAATCAAATATATTTCCCAAGCCCCTCGATCTAAAAACTTGCTTTGATGTAAATTTGTGAGCGGATGTTCATCACTTGAGCAGAGCCTTAAGCAAACACGAGCGAACATTTTCTTCACTGAACAAACATTACACGCTCTTTCATGTCCTCAAATAGGACAGTTCGTTTATATTCTAAGGCCAAAACATGTACACATTTGTACTTTAGGATAAAGCTTCCACAGGGCTGAAAGGACATTTTCTTTGCTATAGGATAGTGTATAAAATTGTGGTATGTGAATCATTGCAGGTTTACTGGAAAGCAGTGATTAAATTCTGAACTACAACGCTTGATCCTCAGAGGGAACTATTTAGACATCTCTCGATGGCATGGAGTTAACCTCAGCGCATTTGTTGGCACTGTAAAATTTATAGAGATGTTTATTTGTGTTTGCTTATTAGGTCTGCTTTCCCCAACATGGGGATGATTTAGCTGGTTGTTATCAGTACAGACAGATAATGAAGCGTACTGTCATGCTTAGTCTTTGTGGTTTGTGGAGCTCAGGGGTCCACTTTGATGAGATCGATAATTTCTCTGGGGGGTTATTTCTACAGGAATCACCAAAACACTCTATGGGAGCACTTTCAAACAAAGGTCAGGCCAGCAATAATATTTTCCCTATGAGACTTCGGCTTGTTCCCGAATGGACTGGCCATCTGCGAGATGTGTTTCCAAAGCTGAGTAAACTTTTTAGAAGAGAATGTAAAAAAGAAGACACAACAGAAGGCCATGATGTTTTTGTACTTTGTGTGTGTTTGTGTGTGTGTGTGTGTGTGTGTGCAATGTATATGTGTACACACATATATGTTACTGTCATGCTTTTGTTGCATACAAACATGTGTAATTGCCCTTAAAAAAGCAATTCACTGAATTTACTTAATTCAAATGAATAAAACATATTGAATTAGTGCAATAAAACTGTGTTTGTGCAATATGTTTTATTATGTGAAAATGACATAGGCATACAATACTTTGTATGTGTTTGTGTATGTGAACTTTAGCTATGAACGGTCTAGCCTGGATGTGTTGTAGAGTGACATGAGATGCTTATCTGTGGGGGCTGATCAAGGGCTTAGATGGCGGCTGGCTCGGGCATCTGTCCTCTTCCCTCCATGTCCTTTCTCATTATTTGAGCTCCTTGACTTTGTAGCCCTGGACGCTATGAATCCCTATGTGGAGCTTAGTGCATCCCAGGAGGTGAACTGCTCCATGAGGGGCATGCAAGACACACATCCCACTGACAGTCAAACTCACTTTCTTTCCTAACCAGTCCCCTGAGGCTGCCCAATTCTCTCACAGGCCAGGACCATCACTGCTGCTGCTAGGAGCCAAACATATTACAGATGTGATTAATAGAAATATCATTAACTTACCCAAAACTCTGTACTATGTGTTCTTTAGCATTTCTCTTAGCAGGCTTTCATGAAGAAAATTAAAATTTAATTAATTTTTTTAAAGGATAGTTTAGGATTAGTTATGATTCTAATAATTTATTATTGATATATTTCTAAGTTGGCTAGAACCATGGGCGTTGTCACCATTCAACCAGGGGGGGACGTGTCCCCTTCACGTTCCATAATTAATTCCCCCCATTTAAGATAAATAATTAGTTTACCAGCACTTCAGAATTTTGATTCTTTCACAAAAGAATCCACTCAACTAAACCGATCTGAGCTGATTTCTATGGTTTGTGTTCTTCTATCGATTTAGTGGAGTGGATTCTTTCGCGAAGGATCAAGATTCAAGGTGCAAGTAACAGGGCTTTCCAAATACCCCCACCCCCTAAAAGGATGAAATTTGAACACACGAAGCAACTCCGCCTCACCCAAATCCCGCCAACATCCAAAACCCCACCCCATGCACAAACCCAGCCCCCATGTGCCCCCCCTCACATAGAATGTGCTTCCAAAGCCCCTTTCTAGAACAGAGATAAAATCAATTTTATCTTCAGTCACAACTGTGTTTTTTTTATTCCAAGTCAAATTAATAATACTTCTGAAATTGTGTTAATTGTTCTGAACAAATTCCCTGGTGAAATGGGATTTTCACCAGTGAAAATTGTCCAACGTAGCAACAGAATGCATTTCTGGGTGGAGAGCATGGACAGGTCACTTTCACTCTGATCTTCATTTCTCAGCATTTTGTGCTTACTTAACTATGTGGTGTACAGCTCCAGCTATGCACTTGTGGTTTTTGTGGTAGATCTATGAGTCCCCTAGTGGTATGAATCCCCTAACAAAAGAGGACTAACAGGCTTTGGGGATGGAGGAATTTCTCCAGAGAAATACAATTTTTTCCACAGAAGTCCACTGAGATGCAAGATGTGGGTGGATGGCAGGCCAGCAGTGTGAGTGTTTGATGTGGGAGGTCTCAGCTTCACCCTGCTGGGCTGGACCCCAAGACTTCTCATTAACCGTGTCATCAAAGGCCCTGAGCACATCTAATCATAACATTAGCGTTGACATTACCACACAGCTACGAGCTTCTTTTGACCGCTCCACAAACATGCTTGCTCAGACTGAGTCATTCCTCCACAGCGAGGAAGCTCAGACTGAGGCGAGCTTTGCAGGCCTTAACCGCACTATCATAGCATGCATAATTATAAGAACACATGAGTTTTTACATGCATACACAAATAATATACCACTACTTTAGCAATGCTGTCTTCTTTTTAGACTTTTAATCAAAACATCTTGGGCCAAAATTCCATACAGGCATCAGATAGACAGAGGCTGATATACAAAATAATTTAACAGAAAGACAGACAAAAATGTATGAATGTCAGTCTCGTAGATTGTTTATTTAGTGCTGTAACAGATTTCAAGGTAAGTAACTGTGCGTTCACACCGCCGGCGGCGAAAGCGTCAAAAGTTAACCTCATGAAATATATTGAATGTGAAAGTAAGAAATTGATCGGTGGAAAGAACTTTTTTGTAGTTCCGTGTTGTTTTAGAACATGAAAGGCAGACGTTACTGATTTTAATTGTGAAAAAATGGCTGCAGGTCTGTACAACACCTATTTTTCTTTTGATCCAATATATTTTGATAAGGCAGAATATTCCTTAGCAATAACAGCTTTGGATGCTCTGGGGCTAAAGTCAGCTTGAAATTTCCACTTATTAATGCACGTTAATGCACATTTGAATCTCACCAAAAAAGCCAACAGTTTTGGACAACTTGGTCCATCCGTAAATGAGTGGGAACCCCGCCACAGCAATTATTAACTTCTCCTCCATTCTGCATGGTATCTTCTTCTTCTTTAATGGCGGTTGGCCACGGGAACTAATGTGGTCGGAACCAAAGTTTACAGGACTGCATTACTGGAACCTGTTCAAGCGGTGGACTTCTACATTTCGATTGGTTGCCTCCGAACCGCATCATAGCTCATTATCATAAAGTTCATCTGATTTCAACTCTCCCTTGACGCTCTCGTCGGCCAAGACACGCCGCTGCTCGTCGCTGCTCACTGCCGACTCACACTGAAAATGAATGACTTCCGGCTATTTTGCCGCTCTCGCCGGCAGTGTGAACGCAGGGTAATATATGTGCCATTATTAAAGCTACTGCTACTGCTATTTCAGGGGGTCCACACACACACGCATTGTACTCAATGTTGAAATAATAAGTTAAGGAATTCAAACGTTATATTTGGAAAAACAATCCTCATTAACAAGAACATCAGCATAAAGAAAAAACAACCTAACAAAAAATACTGCAATTATACATAGCAGACATCAAACACCAAGACCTCCTTGAAGAGTTCTCAGTACGCTTTCAATCGACCCCTGGAGCGGTTCATTTGTGGTGAGAAAACAACAGACCTAACTGCAAAAATGACTGCGCCTTCTTGCACTAATCCAGCTGCTGTAGTCAGCTGTACTGTGCATTATGGAATTTATTTAGTTAGTGCTTAGCCCGAAGGAGCTCACGGACAGACTCGGAGCTGCGAGGAGGGGCAGAGCCTCATCCAAATTTGGTCTGATGACCAAATTAGGTCCCAACTTTCAAAAACTCATAACAACACAGCAATATTTAGCTTATTTAGCAAGCAGCTCAGGAAAAGAGGGTTTAATAGATCAGTAGAACACTGCAGGGTTAAGGCATAGAAATTCTGTCCAATCAAAAAGCAGTTTAGGGAATACATTCGAGTGGCAAATCTGGCCAAAGAGTGATGTATATGTTGACTGCATTATGATTCGTTTCAAATGGTCCGGACCAGAGTACGCAACTGTTGTGTGACCCAGAACTGCAGAAAAATTCTACATTGTATCATTTATTGCCCTTGGTCCGGACCAAATTACCCGAACCACATAAGTGAAAACACCCTGAGAGGTGGACCACCGGAGACTGGGCCCCGTGACATCACCGAGACCAAAGTAGCCGCCCTCCGGCGAAATTCAGATTCAGGGTTTTTTGTCACATACAGTGCCATACACGGCACAACATGCAGTGAAATGCTTACTGCAGCATCAGGTTTCTGGGCGGGAACTGGATACGGGAAAGTGTTGGAAGGGGTCTGTCTGTGTCGCCATTCACCCACCTCACACGGTTTGGGTTTTGAATTGTAAATAGTTACAGTCATAGCCATTATATACAGATAGATGGCTCAAATTTAAAGCAAATCTCCCATATTTCATTCAGTCTCTTGGTGTAAAACTTATTGTGTTGAATTTTTTAACCTCGTTAGTTTGGCATAAAAAGTCAAAGTAAAGAAGACAGTGGTTTTAGATACTCAAAATATCAGAGGTTTCAAAATTGTTCTTGGTAAGTATATATGATTGAAGAAATCCCTTTATTTGGTGTTCATGACTTTATTTGTTTCCAAGTGTGTGGCACTTTGAAGAAGAAGAAGAAAATGGCCCTCTATTGGTGCTGAACTTTTGGAATTGTCACCTGCATTGGCACACCTGCCCCTAATTGCATGATAACAAAAGCATTGAGAGGGTGAAGGCCAGCACATATTTCCACTGACACATGTCAAAGCCAGCCAATGCATCTTTACAAGCTGCTAAAAGGACATAATTGGACATCTCAGTCACTCAGTGTGACTGGAGAGGGCCAGTTGTGCTATCTTGGACTCCCAGTCATAGATATCTCAGGTTGTGCTGGGGATCAAACTCACAATTTTTCTCAATTAGTACAAAAATTTGACACAGGTGTACAATTTGAGAGACCTGAAATATTCAGCACATCTTAAAGGGAAGATTTAGAATGTAACAAGGTTTACAAAGATGTGCTGCTTTATAAAGCTGCCCAAGAGGCCCTGAAGGAGAGTCTTTCCTCTCCGCTCTGGCCTTTAATTAAAGCAACAATGATTGTGCAAGGGTCCACCGAGAGATCAGCTGTCAGGGCTACTTGATACAAGATTCTCTAACACATTCACCCCATGCATTACACCTCTCTCTTTCTCTTTCTGTCTTTCCCTCCTCCCTTTCTTCTGCTCCATCACACGTGCCATCATCTCCTGTCCAGAGGTCGATGGGTCTCCTGTGCCTACCTTGCTTTTAAGCCATCAACCACCCCCTCGGGGCGCGTGTAGGAGATATATCTCTGTCACCCTCTTTGGACGCTCCTCTGATAATGCACTGAAGGACACGGGTGCACCCATCACTTCGGACCTCAGCCCGAATGAAACGCATCCCACCTCTACTTTTGGGAGGCTATTACAGACAATGTCCCCTTTCTCCAAGTGGGAGGCAAACCAATTAGAGAGTGTATTTGCCGTTAAAAGACACTTCCCTGACAAACCTGGCCACAGGGTCTCATGTTTATTATGTCATCCCCTCTGCAATGGGGACCATTATTACAGATAAGTGTCACAGTCTGGAGGTCATTGGAGGAAATGGAATTCTGTTTTGCCTGATGTCCTGCTGTGTCTGATTATGCCAATGGCCCACTAAGTGCTTCATTATTATTATTTGCCCAGCGTTCACATTTGATTCTGGCCCAGGGTTTATCTGTTTAAAAGGGGTGGTTGAAAAATAGCCTGCAAAGATCATTGCAAGACAGAGAACAAGAAAAGGTTACAGGAAACCCACATCCCCCTGCTTAGAAAGTCTTTACACATGTTTCTCTGTTCCCTAAAGGCATCATCATGAATTTGATTTGAAAGACAAATCTTGTGCTCTCAACAGGCCCATCATTGTTCCTTTTGAAAAAGCAGCTCCCTGTGTGCAACTATGAAACGACTTTTTAAACGGTAATTAAACAGCAGGCCTCCTGCACTGGAGGAGCCATGAGTTTCACTTCATTAGCATTCCTGTGTATATTAACTCTTTGCAGGGTACAGTCATGGAATTATGAACTGCCACATGTAGAGAGCTAGAAGATCCCATCTTACTCTCTGTAGGAAAAGAGAGTGTGAACCCAACAGATTGAAAATGGCAATGTCTTCTCCATGAAGCTAGAATCTTCCTCTGGTATTGTTAAATTGAAGAAAAATTCCCTATATAGAGCGATAAAAGCCATCGTCTACTGAGAACGAGGGTAGACATCTGATCTGAAAATATTTTTTCTGGATTTTCTTTTTACATTGATGAAAATGTATGTTTTTTTTGTTTGTTTTTTTTTTGCAGGGATTGCAACATAAAAGGTTGGTTCGTCTAAAAATATAAGAGAAATAAGACATTAAACATGGATTTAAATGTTTTCTTGTAATTTAACTTAACTAATTGTAGTATGGTCACTACAATGCTACTTTTTTTTTTGCTTTGGTAATAAATCCAGCCCCTGCAGGTGAGTGTTACACCGGTATTTTGAGGCCACTCAGATGGTTTTACTATAGCAAAATGGGTAAATAAAATGAATATTAAAATATTTTTTGTCCATTATGTAAATATGTCAAATAAAGTAACAGTAAAGGCTTGTTTACTGAAATAAACACCTTTACTATTACTGATTGGAGATCACATATTAAGTGGCAAACTGTGATAAGACATGACAAGCAACTTTTTTATGGTAATTTCCATCATGTCCACTTGAAATTTGTCAGTGTTTTCAGCAAGCTTTTCGCACTTCACTGATAGCTCTGCAGTGTGTGTGTGTATGTGTGTGGTCAGCAGCTCAATGCTATGCTGCAGTGGTGTGATTAGTATGTGCTGGCCGTAGGGGAGAGTGTATAGGCTGGCTGACCCTTCTGCTCATCTGCATAAGGCTGGGAAAGCAAAGCAGCTCCTTCCATCAGCATGCAGTGACACCTCCTCTCTTTAATGCACTCCCTCAGTTTATAAATGCCCAAAGTGCGATAAACATTTCTGCCTAGCTGGTGCCCAGGTCAGCCGCAGGCTGAGGGAAATGTCTTGCAGCCTCTGCAATGACCTTAGGCACATGCATGCATCTGGTTTGTCTTTTAAGCCCTAATGATTTATGTAAAATAATTTTGGCAGTGCAGCAACTGCACAGGAGGGGCACATTTACATAATGGTTTTATTAGATTACACATAGGACTTCATTTGTTACTCAAAACCATACTGATGTTATGGTAACTTGATTTAGTGTGTGAGGTAATGAATGGGGAAGCTTTTAGAATGAGCTTCTTGTATGGCATTTTAAATCTGTGCATCAAATAGTTCCAGCTGGTCTGACTATACATATGCTTTAGCATGTCTCAAGCCACACAGATAACCAGATAGTGGAGGGTGAGGTGCGGCTGGGGCAGTGGAATATGGAAAGAGTGAAATATTCTCAGACATCTACATTGTAAAGCTCCTGACAGTTGACAGATGAGCCTCCATTAGTAGAAAACTAACTATAGAGCCATGCCAGTCTAGCAGCTTTGTCTGAGACATCTTCCCCCTGGAGAATTACAGTGCACAATATTGCAGTTTCTATTCTTCTTTGCACACATCAGGGCACTCTGAATTGTTGTCCTCCTTGTTAAAGGCTATGGCAAATGCTTTTTTAAATGTTTTTTAAATCTGTTAATGCTATGAAACCATGAAAACATTCAAAACAATGATATACTATACTTATAAGAAATAAACATGATTCATATTTGACAAACAAAATAATAGCATGGTTCATAATATAGTAAATTATCAGTGGTAAAGAAATAACTGTATTAGAAGGTTTTAAAAGGATTGACATAGGGAGGTGTTTATTTGAATATTAGTATTGTCTCTGTTTGCAGTTATTCGTGCAAATATAATCCTTATCCCAAACTGTGGCACAGCTCAGCATGTCTTCATGACAAGGCAGGTAAGCCACTTATATATAATGCTATGAACATTATTTATAAATTATATTTATTACATTTATACACAGTGCACAAAATATATATTTAAAAAATGTTTTTCATGTATGCATGTATAGCCTTTTAAAATGTAAAATGTCTTTGTCATATAATATGAAAGTCATTTGTAATCACTACGAAACCAAACCCCTTAATTTTACCCCTTAATATAACCTTCATTTTTACCTTAATTTCCAAGAAAGTAAGGAAAATTAAGTGAAAAAAAAGCACAGATTAAGGCCCCTTAAATAACTGAGCCTCCTGAAGAAAATGCCATATATTTAGGATTAATGGGTTTCACACTAACACCTTAAATCCACTTTTAAGGTAAAATTAAGGGAACAGATTACAAATTAATGGGCACTTAATTCAAATTAAGGTG
>JBBKCR010000022.1:7452056-7463667 GCA_037577295.1 Ladigesia roloffi | reverse complement strand
CATCGGCTCAGACCTGCCTTCCTTCCCCACACCCGAGGCAGTGAACGGTGCACGGCTCGCAGCCCGCACCGTTACAGTTGAAGTTATAGGATGCCCTGTATTGCTTTTTGAATAAAGCACAATACAATACATAATATTTCAGAACATTTTTATGTCTTCCTTTTAAAAAAAACTGTCCCAATAGCTATATGTTTAGGAGAAATGAGAGGTTGTAAATTTAATTATAATAAAAAAACATAAACCAACATAAATGTAAAAACTGAACATATCTTGTTTTTAGCAGTATGTTAGGCCAAAAGTATAATGAAAAGAAAATATCATGTGTGTACTAAGCTAATATATGCTTGACATTTAAAAAAAAGTTCTACTTTAGTTCTTTAGAGAACTGTACCTGAAGGAGGCTTTGAACAGATTTACAAGGTATCTACTTTTAATTCAACTTAATTAAAGTATGAACTATTTTACCTGAGTATGGATTTTTGCAACTCTACCCATCTTAATTGTAGCAATTTGCATCAAAACACCGCACCATCTGTGTGTCGTTCTCTTCACCAACTATTCCCATGATGTAATTGCCCTATTTCTGCCTCAATGTGTTCCTCAAAGGTTTCATTCCATCATGGTAAAAAATGTCAGCTGTAAGAAAAAGAAAAATTCATCAGAATATGTGGCTCTTAATGTAAAAGCCTATCATCCTCTCTATCTTTTTTATTGAGTTTGCAGAGCAGAGTGATGTGAGCAGGGATCAGAGGGTGAGTGCATGGCCACCTGTATGGGCTGCTTGGCTCCTGCTCGCTTATAAAATAAAAATCCTTTTCTGGGAAATTGTTCAAAAAATGCTAAGAGTTTTCATCATGGTCATTGAAAGGAGTAACTTTTCTTTAGATTAGCTTTATTGTTGATAATCTCATTAACTACAGGGGTGAGACGCTACACCTGAACTTGGAGATGCTGCAATCGCTCTATAGCATCAACACTAATCCCATAATTCTGCAGGAGGACACTGCACTTCTCCTCTCTCATCATGAGGCCTGAGCAGTGACTTTAAAGTACGAGCACAGGAAAAACAGATTTAGAATGGGTCCATTTAATTTCAATAACCTGCAACTAAATAGGAAGCTCTGCAGTAAACCATCAATACACTCTACATGTTTAGCCTTTTATTGGCATCTTTGTTACTGAGCATAAGACCACACATTCATTTATTGAATTTTCAGTCAAAATAGCCATCAAGGACAGTTTTTCAGCATTTACACTCCCCCTTTATTGCAGCTTCCATGTCACAAGTTGTTTATTTTTTCTGTCAATATGTTCAGGGACATTTTTCCAAGCTTCTTGTGTTTACCTCCAAAGTTCTCAAGATCTCAATTACAAAAGTCCCATATTCAGTCTATTTGACTATTCCCCCTTTTCTCAGTAACAGATGAACCATTTACGTTTATTCTAGAGCTATGTACAGAAATACCTGTAGATATGTATCAAATTTTAAGCATAAGTGAAAAGCAAATTGTCTCCCAAACATTATAGATTTAAATGTTGTTAATGTGGTTGAAGGATTTGGTGTGGAGTCAGCATCTCATTAGACTATCTTTCAGTGTCTTTTAATCATTTTATACTCCTGGAATATTTGGAAGCTTTGACTTCACACTTCCTTATGCAGGTATGCTGTCTTCTGTCTACTCTCTTCAGAAATCTCTCCTTTAGTTATTGTAGATGAGTAGTCGTCTATTTAACTGTTCATAGGTCTGGGGTGTTGGGAACATAATCTCAGTGAGAAATTCAGAAGCTATTTTTGTTGGGTGGACTTGGTTACTGCTGGTTTGGTTTAAGATGTGAAAGAGTAAAAGAGACAATGATCTGTGGGCACAAATGTAAAAAGTTGACAAACAAAATATTGATTGAACTGTGCAGTTTTTGATTCCTTAAAATTTCTTGTGTTTTTCCTAAAGATAAAAAATAACTCTTATACATCCACATCTAATGCATTGTTTACTATATTACAACATCTAAATTACAGTGATATATTTTAAGAATGAGAAAAGGATATTCTGTCAAACATGGAAATCAGATTAGAACTAAATGGAGGTAAGAGGGAAATGAGAGAATCTGCAAGACTCTAATTCACTAAATATTGATCAAGGCTGGTTTCAAATTACAGTAAGCTGATTGGTGCTGGAACACCAATGAGAGCCTGTGTAAAGAATCATGAGCTCCCAACTCTCAGTATATACTGTAAAATGATGTGTGTGTGTGTTTGTGCATGTGCCTTACATTAAAGTAAATGAGGGACTACTTAAAAGACTGTATATTCATCCAAATAAAGATATTTCTTGTTATTTTTAACAAAAAAACGTGTTAATTACAGTAATTGCTTTACCTTGGTGCTGTGTGAATGAAAAGCTGATATATTATACCTTGGTGTGCACTTACTTTTATATTTTTATCTAGAGACTGTTTCATTCTAATAAAGGGCCATGACATTAAGTTGCAGATTAAAATGTTCCCTCTGAAAACAAAAAAATAAGCAAAACTCCACTTTAATAAAACGGTTTCATCAGTCATGTTTTTGCTGTCCTTTAACAAAGTACAAAACAAATAGGTTCCTTTTTCAATTGAAAAGAGGTGGTGTAAGCTAGATTTTTAATAATATACTTGACATCAGAGCAATAAAATACCTGTGGAAATTAAAGTCCCCCCACCTCTTGCTGGCTTTTATTGGGAGTCTTAAGATTGCTTTGTTCTCAGCCCGACATCATATTCAAGGCTTGGTTTATTTTTGCATGGAATAGGGTGGTTCACCATAGTCCATGCAAATCAAAAACCGTGATTTATGCACCTTTCTGTTGGCGGCCGGAACATTAAATTTAATTTTGCTGCTACAACCTGGTTCCACCTTGCACGGGCCTGACACTGTGAACTGGGCCTGCCGGAGCAGCAGAATTCATTACTTCTCCCACAATATGCGAAAGCAACATTTGAATGAAACATTTGTCTCTTGTCAGAACAACGTAGCATCTACTTCTCTCTATACAGATATATTAAAAATAGGAGGGGAAAAAGCCCCTGCACTTGATTGTAACAAAGCAGGGAGTCGCGTGGCCTTGGCACATTAGAATAAGGCCTGTTTTTTGTAGGTTGGGGAACAATCTGTTTTGTGCCATGATATTCCATTATTGCCTTGCAAAATGGCACCAAGCAAAGTAATGAAATGTGTTTCTCCTCTTTGCCTATATTTCTGCATCATAAGGAGTTAGAAACACACTAAAATTCAAATTTATTTAAAGACAAACCCTCAATCTGCATGATTTTCTTTGCTCCACTCTCGTGATGCCTTTTATAAACGTTTTCATTCATTTTCACTTTTTCCATTTCTTATTCGACTCTTACAGTCTGTTAGCTAGACGATCTATTCAAAAATGAATAAATATAGCACATATAAAATATACATATAGTATATATAATATATTATGTATAATATATTTATATTAGTGCACAATATTATTCCGGAAATGTCTGCTATGTCTAGATTTTATATTTTTTACCATCATCTTTATCCCTCACAGTGCAAAATCTGTACCCACTTATATCACCTGATGGACAGAAACCTCAGTATGTACCTCTGTCTGTATGCTATCAATGATACATTTTGTTCTGAACAAATTGCATATTTGCTGAAGCTGACCGGGGTCTTTGAGTTTTATACCCCACCGTCTAATTCGCCGTGGACTGAGCTGCAATACCCTCTGAACATGGCCTGTGCTACAGAGGGGGACAAGTGGTGGACAGAAAAGTAGACTGCTGTAGGAAAGACAGATGCACATATATTCTTGAGTTGTGAAGATGAAATAATATTGCCTGTATTGCAGCTATGTTGCAGACAGATAGACAGCCAGCAATAAGCATATTAGAGTGCATGTTACGCTGAAACAGTTTCCGATTAAATCCACATTGCTGTGTATTTGAAAGTAGTGAGCCTGATTACATCACCAAACTGTGGCAGGGTGCAACCTTTTGATAAAGTGAATTCTTCCGGCATGTACGGAGGTGGCTGTTGACTTCAAGGGCATGCTGAATATTCCGATTGACTATTCACCCTTTGCTCCTTCAGCCGATTGTTCCGGCTCAGTAGCAACCCTCATTAAGGTGCGCTCTCTGAAAGCTGGGAACTCAGGGTAATACGGATTTAGCTCAAGTGTGCCAGTTGATGATACATTTCTGCTGTTGAAAAGCATGGTAATGCATGGCTTAAGTTCTGTCTTTTGTTGTGTGTCTTATGGCTCTCAAAAAACAATATGGCTGCCATGAGTAAAACATGTGTATTAGATGAAACGGTTTGTGTGTGCAAATGTCTTTTACAGATACCATGGTAGAGAAAGGAGAAAGAAAGATCGAGAGAGAAAATGAGAGTGTTTGTGAGACTGACATAGGGATTTAAGGAGAGTCAACAGCTGTGATCTCTTAGATTGCAAATCTGGTTTAAAGATATGCTGTGAAAAAAGTGCCTGTGTGTTTTGTTGGAGACTGACGCAGTAGGAGCTAGTGAGCTTCTTAACACCTCATGATTTTACAGTGTTAACCCAATTAAATGTGTCAGATGCAGATGCAAAATTTTATGTGTAGTGACAGTGACAGAGCAGCTGAACCATTTGATTTTTTTGACATTGATTGCAGGCCATGGTGCTTTTATAGGATTTCTGCAATTGGATGACTAGAGCAGGTCTATCTACTGTGTGTCGTGTCTGTGGTGGCATTCCGATGACTCTAGATCCCCTGGGCCCTTTCAGAGCAAGGCCAAGCAGCTACTGCTGGGATGCAAATGATTTTTCAAGGTCCTTGTGATTGCTCATTAACTTTCAGACAGCATAAGTCCTAATTTTATTATTGACTGCACAGAATACACAATACACTGACCTCTGCCATGCACAACTAAATCTTTTCCTGCCAATCCATCCCACCGATTTTTGCAGCCAACCAGAAAACTGCAGCCAGCAATTTAGTCACCTTTGTTGTTAACAGAAAGGCACCATAGCTACTCAGTCAAAAACCCTGTCTGCTTCTTTTAAAAAGACATATCCAACTTGCATTAGCACCTGTGCCTCATAAAATAGTTACATAAATCCTCAACTGCGCAAGATTTTTATCAACAATTAAACTAAAATAAAATATAACAAAAATTTCAAATGTTTTCATAAAAATATATATAAAAAGCAGAAAAAAATAGTAATAACAATTAGGGATACACAATAATGTCATGTTGGTATTACCACACAATTGCTTAAAAATCGTCAGCCTTAGACAAGTGTTTAGAATATTGATTATTCCTTTTTTTGCATTTCAGACAAGCAGAATGTTTAAGTACCCCACTAAACTATCTGCAGTTGATCATTTTACAAATTACAAAATACACATAAAACATTATTTATCATCATTAACTCCTATTTCACAAAATTCTGTGCAAATAGATTATAAGTAAAAAACACAGTTCAAACTGAATAAAAAGTTATTATTTTATAAGTTATTATAACTACTTACCAAAAAAGTTCTTAAAAATACAACGGTATGTCTTTGAGCAGGGCTTTATTTTACAAAATGCTAAATGCCATAATTCCATTTGCAAACATGCACTACTCCTACAGTAACAGAGTTTGTTGAAAATCTTAAAGATTTTATGATAGATGGTTATGATAAAAAAATTTTCCAAACACCCAGCTCACTGTGTTTGAGGCTGAGTAGCCACAGACCACACTAATCCCACTCCTAAAGTAAAGCCTTCACCTGAGCATTAGAACGGGACCATGGCTCAAGTAAGTGGTCTTGTCTGAGTCATGTTTTCATGTAAACTTGGCAGAAATGTCATCAGGATGCATTATGGGGGAAAAGGCAAGCCAGTATGATGCTCTAGGAAATATTCTACAGGAAATCTTTGGGTTTGTGAGTATTAAGTATTTCATAAAATAAATTCATAAGGAAACAAACAAACAAACAAACTGCCAAATAAGCAGAACTGTCCATACATAAACACTGTAGATGTAGCATGATGTAGAAAAGATTCAGACTAACTCTCAGGATTCTTTTCTGTAGTCCTCAGATCATGTTTACTGTAATCCTGCAGTAAGACACATGACTAGCTGTAAGCCAAGGATGTGCAAGCAACATGCAGAAAAAAGTTACTTTAATTGCAAATTCTCAGACTTGATGGCATAGAGAAGTAGGAAGCTGGTTATTTATTGTTTAGGAGGCAGTCCGTATCAGTCGCCTTTTACCTGTTACATCAAATATTTACCAAATGCATAGGGGCTTTTTAGCAAGCCTTTATAAATCTCCTGACTTGGCAAGGTCTTAGATCCCTGGGAGCCCAGCTCTCATGCAGATTAGGAGTGGTGAATCAACATATTATAAGCAGCTGACATTTGTCCTGATATATTGAATCATTAGCGTGACAGAATCACTTAAGCTGGATCCACTAACATCAAGTTTCCTCTCGTTATTGACCCCTGCAGAGCAGACCTGACAAGTGGAACTGCACCAAAGTTCATTAATAATGTGAAATAAATCAATTGTGTGGGAAATAGAGGAATCGTTGCCGCAGGGTCATTTAGCTCCATCTTTTGATGATGTATGTCCATGTGGTGTGTTTCCGCTCATGTTAAACAGCACCTACATCGGTCAGGTGTTACATCATATGTAACAGGAGGTAGGAAGATAAAATGTTATTTTATGTTACATTGTGAGACCATGCGGAACATTAATTTCATAAATATATTAGGGGTGTAACCGTTCACAAAAATCATGGTTCAGTTCGATAAAACACAGTGGTGTCACGGTTTGGTATGTTTTCGATACAGTAAAAATAAAAACTTTTATTCACTTTTTTATTTATTAATACAATAAAAAAAGGTTTGATCTTGTTTTTTCTTTTACTTAAAACATCTATTCTTTACCCGTTTCTGGAGTTTCTTTTCAGCAGAAAATAAAACAAAACCTCCTCTATTATCAAAAACAAAATTAATGTAATATTTTAGTAGTTATAAACTAAAACAAAGAAAAGTAATTTTTTTATATGACACTTTTCTTCAGACACCACACAGATTTACTTCATGTGACAACTGTCACCTGCCATGGAAAAACCCTCTCACCAGAGACAGTATCCCAGCATGCACTGCTCCCAACAGGGATGTTCTATTTGTTGTTTTTTATTGTTGTTGGGGTTATTTTGTGTACTTGGGGGGGTTATTGTGGTTTAATTTACTGGTACACAGGCTGCCATGGATGTGAATCCTGGAAGTCCTGTGTACTTAAGCTTGGTTACAAACATATGATGCGGAGAGAGTGGCTATGAATTTAAGTACAGTGTCATGGGATGATTTTAATTCTCCCCTCCTTGGCAAAGCAAAGATCGATTAATACAAATTGTCTCAAAGTTTGATGTACCATAATTCCTTTTATTTAAAATATTGCTGTTTAAAAAATGAAACACTTGTAGGAATTTGTTAGTAAATTGAAATGAAACATTAAGCAAATTTGCCAAAGTAGGCAGGGTATCTCTTAACTTGTGACAGGCAGTGTATATATTCATATACAAGAAGACATGAATAAAACATTTTTGCTGTATTGATTAACTCAAAAACAGTGTGAGACATTGGCTGACAGCGGGGAGGTAACTGGCTTTCTTGCACATGATAGATTCTTTTTTGAACAGAGCTGAAGTGGCTAAAATTGAGTTACCATTATGACAGCATATGGAAATATCTGCAAAATGGATAGATCCACAATCTTACCTGTTGTGTTTGCTCAAATATGTATGCCCAAGGATGCTCTCAAAATGAAGATAAATTATACAAAAGTCTGCCAACCATTCCAAAAATTCATTTGAACGGAATATAAACTGAGTAGTACTGTTTTGAGTAGTAATCATCATTCATATATATTTATACTTAGAAGGTAACAAAAAGTGATACATTTTCTTTTATAATAAAGATGAGTTTTATTTAGTTTTATCATCATGTTAAACCAATGGCATCAATTCATTTTTTAAAGCTGCTTTGTAGGTAGAAATTTATTGTTCTACATTACCCTCTTTGCCTGTCAGCATGTTTAAAAGGATACATGTAAATGTTCTGTGTATTACATATCTTGTATATCCTTAAATATCTTAAGCTAAAGTTTTTATTTAGCATAATAAAACGTCTTATTTTATACTATTGCAGGAATTTTAACAAATTGAAAAAGGCATCACATATATTACTATATTAAATTGATATAAACAAAACATAACCTATTTTAGAATGGTCTGCCCAAAGTATCTTGCCAACAGTGGCCCTGTGGTTCTGAGATTATATTAAAAGTAATGTAGAGGAAATATTTATGTGTTCTTTGAGGTCTTAAAATGGTATCAGACAGCAACAGAAATGATCTTTTGTGGGTTTTTTGTTTGTTTTGTTTTGTTTTTTGGAAATTCCCTTAGACCCACAATGTATTTGCATTTTCATTTGTTGAGCAAAATTACGTATGGCATTCTGTGATAATAATACACCATTTTATTTTATTTGATAAAAAAAATAATTAAATATGCCATAACATTTGCACGGAAAAAAAATAAAGCAAATTAACTATTGAAAGTATGTCCTCTTTAGAGGATATGCACTATTTTCCACTTAGAAAATCATTTTAGGGCTATTTGTTGTGATTGGCTGATTATTTACCATGACATGTTTGTCACTAGAAAAAGTGCCACACTCATTTTTTGTTGCTTGTCTGCCTCTCACTTTTATTTCTTCATCATTCTTCACTCCATCGATTCTGTTTCTTCATCAAGTGGCTGCAGGGAGTGAGTGGGTTGTGGTGAGGCTTGGCACCAGTCAGGAGGAAGTGCGGTGTCAGCCAGTCGCAGCGTCCTTCAGCACTCAATGTCTCACAATGGAATGAAGGTCGAGTCTGCTGACAGAAAATGGAACATGGGAAAAATATCACTTAATTTTCCATTCTCACATGAAACAGACTTGATACAATGGCTTTTCCTTTTGGAGGAAAGAAAAAGATTAAAATACTTAGATGCAATTAAATGTGGAAATGCATTTCTGGTAGTTATTTTTCTTTATTTATCATCATCAGTAAACCATTTGAACGATACAGATATTTTGATACATTCACAGTGTCCATAGCCCGGCCCAACACATTAACTGTAATTATTCGCCCGAGCCCGATTTAAACCCGACACTTTTTTTAATACCTGGGCCATTATAACAGACGTTCTCAACTCTGGGTGCATTCTAAAACTGACACTCCAAGCTCCGAGCACACTCTGGTCCTTTGAAACCGCTTGTAAATTCAGAGTGTGGATGGAATTGTTGTTCGTTTATTCACTTTCTGAGTGTTCAGAGCTCAGGGCACTCCAGCTGAAGGGAGAAGCAGCTTAGCGTGACGTCAGTCTAACTAAACACAGGCAGACAGAGTTTATAGGAAATACACCCGGCACATATGTTGTCCCTGCCCACGACTTGCTGGAAATTATTCCATACCTCCAACTTTCCTCCAAACTTGCTCAAAGTTATTCTCTCGTTTTTATTTTCTTCTTCACGTCTTCAAGCTCCATGTTGCACTTTAATCTCTGCGCAGTCCAGCCCAGCAGGATCGGTGTAATGTGGCCAGTGGCAGGAGCTGGAGCGCTGCTGTGCATGACACGCAGCAATTTAAATTATATATTTATAATTTGGGCATAGTTCCCCAACCAAATAGGCTAATTAAGTAATGATTAAAAAAATCAAATGTTTGATCACAGCCCGACCCGTGTTCGGGCAGAGAATCTAAACTCTAATCCACACTGATACCAAACAAAGATAATACAGAAATTAGTGAACAATACCCTGGTACTGAACAAATGGAACAAACAAGAGCCTGCCCCAAAACTAATGGATTTACCAAAAATGTGGAAGAATCCACAGAGAAATATGTTAAGTTCTAATTATTTCATCTTGAAAGGACAGCTTCAAATGTCTCACAATTTCAACTTTTTTTGTTATAAGTTCCTATTTCATGACTTGCATTATTAACAAGACACCCGTGAGAGCTGAATAGATTGTAACAGGCCAAGTGAGAAAAGAGCTACAAAAATGGTATGGCCATTGTAAATGCCCACCATCATACCAAGCAGACATGAAAAGCTGAATCACTTTAGATGAACATCTGATATACAGGTAAAGGAACGTATTTGAGGTAAGAGAGGTGAGTGATGCAAATACGTTCTAGGAAATATCTCCTGCCTATATATACTTACATCAAGGTCATAGAAACTTTGCTCTGCAGGTTGAGAGATAGCCCCTGAAAAAATTAGATGGAACATGTTAATGTGGGTTTTTGGACAAGCTGACAGCTCATGCGAGAAAGAGTCTGGGTTTTGCCAGTGAGATGACAGACAAAATCTACAATTGTTTGGACATAGTTTTGTGTGTCTAGTTGTGTGTCTATACATCCCCTTCTTCAGATTTAAGGCACCAGCTCTCAGTATTTAATTACTGTAATAAAAAAAGGCAAGAAAACAATAAGAATGTTAAGACAGGTTATTTCTACAATGACACCCACCATGCTGACAGCAGCAGTGAGGCTTCACGGCTCTGATGATGTAGTACTAAAATGGTTTCCTCTGCCTAGCAAAGATCAAAGTAGAGTTGAACACTGCTGCCAGGCACTGAAACATCCCAGCAATTGGTGGAGACAAACAGTGTGATAGCTGTGAAGGGGAGGGCAAAGCAGCGTGCAGCCATTTCCCCTGAGACAGATCCCATGCCAGGCTGTCTGATTGTCATCGCTTGGTGCATGAGAGCTTGACTTGATTAGGGAGACTGGATCTTAATCCCAAAAAACTAGTGAAGCCACAAGTAATCACACAGCCTATAGACTTGCAGCTGATTGTGAGGGCAAGGTTAACAGGAGAAGACAGTTAGGGGCATCCAGAGGCACCCCAATACTCCCTAAAACAAAACATGATTCTAGCACAAAGAAACATGGTTACAGCAATTATCCTTATGTGGACAGAATTAATGTAGATGCATGTCCTAAATATAGCTTCACTGGGGATGGTGGTGACAAATATGGTAGAAGTAACAAACCGTGAGAAGACATGTCATGATACCGGTTGAAGGCAGTAACGGAGACATTTACTTGACAACAGTACTTAAGTACAATTTTGAGGGATCTGTACTTTACTCGAGTATCATTTTTGGGGACTACTCATGACTTTACTCAAGTACATTTGAGAGGCAAATATTGGACTCTTTACTCCACTACATTTCCATCCATAAGCGTGAGTACCCATTACTTCTTCTTCAAACCTCCCCCCCAATATGTTGTTTCCTTCTCAAACACGATTGGATTGTGCAGGCACCACTGACTGGGACAGCCTATCAGCAATCACCTTCAACTCCATGGTCAGATAATGATTTAGACATGAGACGAAACCATGGACAAAGCAATGGATGAAATCACAACAGGTCCATCCCAGGAATGTAGGTGGAGGTAGCTCAGTGGTTAGGGTACTTGCCTCTGGACCATGAGGTCCTCGGTTCAAATCTTACCCCCAGCACCACCACTGGGTCCCTGAGCAAGACCCTTAACC
>JBBKCR010000022.1:7419104-7432453 GCA_037577295.1 Ladigesia roloffi | reverse complement strand
TGTGTGTGTGTGTGTGTGTGTGTGTGTGTGTGTGTGTGTGTGTGTATGCATATGCACACGCACACACAGTGTGGAGAGAACAAAAAGCTATTAAAGTTGTATCTTAAAAGGTCAATAACATTTTGTATAATGACTTTGACTGTTTAATCCAAATATATGAGTCGGCTACTAAGCCCTCTCCTGACATTGATAGACTTGAGTGGCAGTGAAGGATCTTCTCCTGTCAAAACATCAGAGACGTGGAGATAATGAGAAATGCCACTTGAAAATTCTCCTCAGCCGGCACTGACACAATAGGTTTCCGAAAAAACACGCCTTCTCTTCCTAATCATTGTAATTGTGTGACTTGGAGTGGCCAGGAAAGCGTCGAGTGGTTCATGGGATGAGTTGCTTTTGCTGGTAGCAGAAAATGTTAAGTCATCGTGACCTGATGCATTGCTCTATTGCTGGATCTTCTCTTCCCGGATATGTAATGTTATGTTTGCTCTTGTGATGGCTCCTGAATCTGGTGTCAACATCTCATCTGCAATGTAAGACAATTTCCTCATCTGAAAAGCAACTGTATCGAGTCAATAGACTATAAATTGCTCTTGGAAATGGGATGAACTTAAATGAAGGCCATTTGCTCTTCCTTCCCCTAGGGTCCGGCAGCGAGCCGTGCCTTTTTAAATAATTTATATGTTTAGCTGTTTGGTCAATTTCTTTTGCTCTTGTGGTGTTCTGTGAGTGAGGCCATCAATCAGACACATGATGGCAAAAATCTCCTGCTACAGTATTACAGGTTATTAAAAGGATGATGAGAAAGCCACAGCGTATGTCAGCCAATGCCCCCTTTCTCATTTACCAAGAGCATGGCCTGCCGCATAATCTAGTGATTCATCTTCACCCTCCCCTTCAACAAGTGGCAGCAGGCTCAAGTCCCCAATGATGAGCTCCTGTGTTCATTTCACCTTCTAAACACAAACATTAGCCAGTTGTCCCTCTACAGCTTTTGTCCCCTTATACTCTGTTCTGGTGCTCTTTGAGTGACCATTTAAAAAACTTTGTCTGTAAACTGAGAGCTTCACAAGAAAATAAGCTCTTGAACGTGAAATCATTTGGTTTCCCCCCACAAATTTGCTCATAATTCAATCATTCAGAGTGTTTGTGATGGTCCAGCCTGAAAAAGACATGGGGCTGAATGTCTGGTGGAGGCACAAGTAGAGTTGTTCAATAAACTCAGCATTATAAGTAGCAATTATATGGTCAAAAAAGAAAGAAAACCAAACAAACTCTGGTCATACAGTCATATGTAAAAGCCCCCCAAATTTTTCCTCCAATAAAATAAAACAGGGATGCCTCTCTATGGTAAATAATTACAGTATGGTAAATAACTGAATATATGTGTCTGTGTATGTTATCTCTCTTATGGTCCTTAGTTAGAAAAGCCACAATCTCTTAATCTGCAACCATTTCAGGCATAGATTAAACAAAACAACCTCAGATATGAAGACCTATTGACAAAGCAAAAATTACATTTTAATGTTAAACGTACCATTTAACATGCAGAAAAAGCATTTATTCCTTTAGGAAGGTTTTACACTCGAGGTTGGAACATTGCTGTGAGGATTTAATTGCAGGCCAGGTACTAATATTATTATTTCCGGAATACAAAAAGCACTCCAACATATCCAAAAGGTACAGTTTCATTTTACAGCAGCACAGTGCTGGGAATCATTCCCTTGCTGCTGTGGTATTCAACTTTGTACTAGGTGTGTGTATATATAGTTAAACACCTGTGTCGGCCATGTGTGCATTTTAAACTTGCTAATCGGGAGTGGCGTCTGTAGAAAATTGAATATATGACGTATGTTTCAGTCATTTCAATCATGCACTATTACATATATATAAAAAATATAAATAAAAACAGCTATTAATAGCATTTCTGACTCAGTAAAAATGGCACATTTCATGTCAAATTCCTCTATAATTAAGATATAATTAAGAATCTTAAAATCACATTTTTATTATGCAGAAATTTGGCAGAATATTTGGATCCATATACATATATTGTCAAAAAATGTTATTTTGTTGTTATCTTTAAAAGTATATTTATCATTAATGTTCACACAGTCTAAAGGCCATTAGGCACTTCAAATATCATAAAATAAATAAATGAAAATAAAAAAACAGTGACAACCTGCAGTGTTTGCTTTATAGATTTCTGACATTCTCCAGTGGAACAGACCCACTGGTGTCGCTGGTCAGAAGAATAACCTTTTGTCAATGCACACATACACACACATACATACATACTAAGAGCTTTCATGCATTGTAAACGTATGCTCTTGCTGAACTGTTCTTTCTTCAACATGATTTAAATGGTGCTGTGATCAGTTTCAATCTGAGTGTCACTTTATAGGTTGTTTTTCCCCCTGAACGTTGACATTGTCCTGATGAGATTGAATTTTATGGGACAGTGTTCCACAGAAAACTGCCCTAAAAAGTGAGAGGATTTTCACAATAAACAATAAAACCAAACAGACTGAAATACCTTGCATTTGTGTTAACTTCTCCAACTTCAGCCAGGCCTTGAAAGCACTCTTCGTCTGTTACATTATATTTAGTGCAATTAGCAATAACACGTCTGTGAGGAATTATGGCCAGCTATAATGTGAACCATCTTTATGGTTAGAAAAGAAGATACAAAAGAGAGGGACATTTAAATGGCAAATTATCCACTATATCTCTTTTGGGAAGATTGATGGCAGATTTTGGGTGTTTGATTAAGCTTTAATGAAATTACTGTGATTAGTCAGCACTTAAAATTTGGAGAAAAATTCATCTCTCTATAAATTGAAATAAAGTGTTATCGTTTGGTTTTTAAATAAGACAAATGACAGAAAGTCATCTCGTTGTCTCTACGTGGAACTTCAGTCGATATTACCATTATTCAGGATATTAATAATAGAAACTGAACTTTACACACGTTAATCATCAAAGATTTGAAAGCTAAGTGAGGGAGGGTATTAACTCATGTTTTATGGTCTGAATGCAAAACAATTTTAAAGTGGACTCATAATGCTCTTATGACATAACTAGGCTGAGTGAGGGCATTAGAGACTGACAGTGATGTCAGCACTTTATTAAAACACTATCAGGAAGGGCTGGAATACTGCACCTTAACATGTCTTTATTCTATACAGTTCAGTCGGGCCAGTTTCAGATTAAAATTTCATTCCATTAAGTGTCATGTAGCTACAGTGAAAGGAGCTACAGTAGTAACAAGCACAATGTATTAGACTTCAGTGGCACTGTTTGGGTTTTTTTTGTGTGGGAGGAATAGGGATTTTATAACGCAATTTGTTATAAGCCACACAAAATCCCCAGGCCTTGATAGATTTATTAGAAAAGAGCAAACTGGGGTGCCACCATCGCTCGAGTGACCCCATTCATCATGGCCTTTGTGACCACATATTAAGTGCTTTTCTCATCCCCCGCCCATTAAAAGTAAATAATCTGTAGAGAATGAGACATTTGTTAAGGAGGCATCCTATTTTTCATACGTGACAGCTATCTGTTCATACGTGGGCCTGGAAGGTGTGCAAGCAGAATGGGACCATGGAGTAGAATGATGATGTAAAACGCAGAGAGACAATGCACATTTATGGTCTATGCTGTCCTGCCACTATATCTATGCTCTATTTCTAAGGATATATAATGATGAATGTGCTTGATTTTACAGTGGTGTGATTATTATATAGATTTTATGGTACATAGAAACTTGCAGGAAATATAATACAATATTTACATTTGGAAAAAACGTGTAATTTACCCAAACCTCTGCATATAACTGTACACATAGGAAGTGTTGTTTTAATATTCATTACATTCCATATTCATGAAACTTTCTTTTTCCCTGTAATATAAATTTTTACGAATGGGCTTTACAACTACAAGAAATATGAATGCTATATAAATGCCACCTTTGTTAAATACATTTTTGCCATACTAACAACATATAAAGAATACGAAATACCACTAATTACTTTTTTGGGGGGGTGGGGGGGCACATACCACAAGTCATCTGGTGATGAAATTCACACTGTGTACAAGAAGCCCATAATTAAGTTCATTAACTTAATTATTTCCTTTTTTGCACACAAAGGAAAGAGAATGAAAAAGGCAACCATTCACTAATGAAGTCGCTGTCATATTTGAATAAATGAACATTCTAGAGCTACATCAGTTTCATGTTGTTGCATATTCATAATGCTAAATTAATTTAATTGTTCTCATATAAATCATGCAAATTTATGAAGTGAAGGTTTTGTTTTATTGCACCATATTAAGTCATGTTCGATGCACAAGGTGGCTTTGAAGTGAAGCATTAGCCAAGGTTAGCCAGTTTTATTTATGACCTACCTGTCAGTTAATACTCAGTTGGGTTTTATTGCTCTTTAATGTGCTGAGGAGCAATAACAGTTAGGCACAGTTAGGATGGTTATCATGAGACAGATGTACAGAACAGAGGCATGTGGTACAGAACACTCTTATTTCGCTGCTTACTGAATATCACTATGGCGACTATGTATGAGCTTCTATCACATTACTTTAGGGCATACGCAGTGTGTTACAGTATCAGATTCTCTTGGAAAAATAACCAGCCATTAGATATTTGTAGAAGTTACCTGTGTGGTCAGATGATGTATAAATGCTTGTTTCAAATGATCACATGTGCAGGTTATATTATCAGTGTAAAGTCACCATCAGGAAGAAAATAATATTGTCTAGATGCTGGACATTTTCAAGGACATAGTGCACAGTTTGGTTGGGAAAATAGACATTATTTTTAGGAAAAACATTCTCTGGCTTTTCCAGCAGTTATTGCAATAAATAATGTGAATCCTTAGGGAATGGGTTGAGGTTCACCAGCTCATAACGCCCTTAACGCTCCTGCTCCACTGGACTGCGCGAGGAACCACAAAGGCCTCCTTAAATAACACACTGAACATGTGGAACATTTGGCATATGACCAGGCCAAGGGAAGTGATTAGTCACCAATGGAAAAATGTAAAGCTACTTGATAAAGTTTGGTTTGGTTCATAACATTTTGATTGTTCTTAACTAGTGCGGGTGAGAGAAGCCAGATGGGTCATATTGCTCTCATTACGGACCCATTGGGGGGCCCTGTACCATCAGCCGGATCCGGATTGTGTATTTGCTGCAATTTGCCGCGATTAATAGAGGTGGGTCACACCAGGTCACTTTCAATTTCCATCCAGAGGGGCGAGAAATGGAAACAACTCATTTGCACAGATCTGAATAATTCGTGCCTCGAAAAAAAAGGGACAAAATGTGGGCTGTTGAGAAAGAAATAGAGGATAAAGGAACTGGGTTGAGGGCTCAAACGTTGCTGCACCTTGCACAATAATAATCCATGCAGCCCTCATCAGCTTGCATAAAAGCAATAATGAATATGATGGAGGATATGAATCCAGATGTAGGAATAAAGCCTTCCTTTCTCCCTGCTGTCTCACTGGGGAGCGTGTGTTGCGTCTAGTGAGCTTTTAAACTTATCATAAATGTATTAAGATTGCACTGGGCCATGAAACAGCTGTAGACAATTAATCTTCTGCAAATCTTATCTGAAGAATTGCTTTCTGCAAAGTAACATCTGCTGCGAGAGGCGGTTATTCATGGGCAACGTGGGCTCAACACACTTTTATGCATAGGGCATGATCATTGGCAATGAAGTAAAAATTTATAGTTTTCCCTGTTCAGTAAAAATAACATTCAGCAGCATTAAAACATCATCCATCAACATTGTCTTGAGGCTCAAAGCCCATTGCAAGCACAGAAATTAAAGAAAATATTCATTTCGGCGTGAACTTGTAGCGTGCTGCTCCACTGAGCTGATATTTTCAGCTTCCATTTTTGACCCTCTTTGGAGAAAAAGAAATTGAACAGTGCATTTCAATATCACTGCATGGCTTGCTGTTGGCCCTGATGTGAAATGTAGACAATGTGACTGTCATTACGATTTTCCCATGATGTCCCAGTGAGTATCGCTCTCAGTTCTATTGCTGAGACAAAATAAATCATGACAGGAGTTGGAACATGTGTTTTAAAATCAAATTAAAATAATCAACCAAATTTGCTGTTATACTAAATCAGCTGCCACTGCAAGTAACTTAGCGAAATACACCTCATGTATGAGCAGTGTACTATACTCTTGGCAGCAATGACAAATCCACAGTTTTGTGCCAAAAAGTAATAGTTCATTCACACTGATCAATCACAATATTTAACTAAATAACACTGATTATTAAATTAAAGTGGAATCTGTCAAGGTGTCAGACATTATGTGAACAATAAGTTCTTTACATTGATGTGACACAGGATAAATGAGCATCTGAGTGACTTTTAAAAGGGCAAAACTGATACGAATTGACATCTTGGTCAAAGCATCACCAAAACAGCAGGTTTTACAGTGGGTTCTTCTGAAAGCACCTACAATGAGCACATGAATCTCCAGAACTCGACCATGTATTGGAAGACGGTAGCCTGGTCTCTCATAATTATTTTATATTATGGCATGTGCATGTCTTGTGTAGGTTACCTTAGGGAAAGATGGCACCAGTTCATATAGGGGATAAAGTGAAGACGGTGTCAGAATTAAGCTGGAAATCCTTGGTTCCTGGCATTCATGTAGAAGTTACTTTGACCACCTACTTAAACACTGCTGCAGACTGTCTACACCATCATGACAATGATACTACAAAACGTATAATGTGCTGGGAAAATGTTGAGGAAAGGTTTGAGGAACATGGCAAAGATTTCAAGGTATTTATTTTGCCTCTAAATTCCTCGAACTCAAAACCATGCATGGCCAAGGATCTGCTGCTAATGTCTTGGTCAGAGACACTACAGAACACCTTATAAAGCTTCTGTCTCGGTGGGGCAGTTCCATTGGTAGCATGTGGGAGATGTACTCTTTATTAATCAGGTGGTTTGAATGTTATGGCGTACTGGTGTTGCAATAATGTGCAAGATTTATTTTAGGAGGGCTAATGTTAAAATAAGGAAAATCAACCGTCAATGAACAGGAACGTTTATGGAGACACTGCATCTTTTCTTTTATTAATTGTAGTCATGTGACTTCTTATTTCCCAACTGTCGTCACCTCACAGATGGCAATATTATTTACAATGCACACTGTGGCCTGGAACGGGGCCAGCTGCAATCTTAATATGAATTTGATCATCTGTAACTTTGGCAGCTTGTCAATTTGGACAAAAGAGAGTGCCTTGTTCTGTTTTTCTTCTAGTTTTCTTTTGGTATGGGAGAACAGAGTGTCAGAATATATTTCGTTTAAATGCAATCACTATGTAAACTGTAACAGATTTTTCAAAACAGCTACATAATTCAGTCATTGGGGTATGAACTAAGTCTCCAGAGAATTTGGATCTGAAACGGTATATTATTACACACTTTTGGTCAAAATAATCAGGGGTCTTTATGTCTACAGTGCAAATGCAATAATTTTATGCATAATCCCCAAAGACTAGTGACCCTCAGCATGTTTTCTGAGTGTTTAAATTGAAAAATAGTAAAGTATCTCTGAAAAAACACCACCATGTATTTTCTTTACATCATCTTGCCTGCACTTATCCTAGGTCAGATGTGGCATCATTGTGGTGTCATTGTGTTCCTTGTCACATCATAATTAACAAAAAATGATTTTAATAATTCTACTGCTAAAAATCCCACCTAAAATTTGATTGTTGATGCGACAGTGACATAAATTTGAGGATTAAATAAATTTACATCATCTTAATGCACTTCCTTTTCAAACAAATGCCAACAATCCAATTCACATAGTATACAATCTAGTATTATAGTACCTGCCCCAGCTCTTTCCTGTCTTCACTTGGGAATTAGGTTTAAACCTCTACGTGTATTGTTCTGTGTGACACGCACAATGTATCATTAGTTGTGAAGATAGAACGGATGAGTACACTTTCAATTTAGTTCAGAGGCTTTCTTCATTCATCATGCATCCTCATCCATCATTTCCTCCAGTTGATTTGTACAAAAACACACTTTCATAAGTTTAACGCAATTAATCATGAGGCTGGATAATTTTCTATTAATGGACCGCAGCCTTTATACCACCATTTATTTGATTAACTTGCAGAGTGAAGTTTTGCAGAATTTGTTCAGGGTAAGACACATATTGCTCAGAAAGCATTAAAGCACAAAGCTCCAAATCAGCTGCTTTGTACCTTTTTTTTATGGCTTTATGGACATTGCAGAGCAGCTGCTTGCTTCTAGCACCATCTGAGCATGCCTTTGGTGTTCATATACTAAGTCATGACAAATTAGAAAAGTTAGAGCGATAGATAGAGGTGACCTGAAAACAAAAGCAATCACAGCAAAGGGTAAAACGCCTGCACGATTGAGGCAAATACATGACTCAAACTCAAGGTGAGATGCCACGATAAAATTTGACGAGAAATGTTTCACATATCACAGAAAGCTACATACTTTACATGCGTATGTTCCTAAAAATAGATTAGTTCATGTTGTTATGATGCAATAATAATAACAATAATAATAATAATAATAATAATAATCATAATAATCATAATAATAATAATCATAATAATAATAATCATAATAATAATAATAATAATAATAATAATAATAATAATAATAATAATAATAATAATAATAATAATAATAATAATATTCTCTACCGTGTGCCCTATGGCTCCGGCAGCCCCAATGTCATGGTTAAGAATAAATGGTTTAAGTAATTGATAAATAATAAGAACAGCAGTAGTTCTGTTGCATATTTTGTATTTTAAAGATGACCAAACTATGAACCGGAACAGCCCAAATACTAATAATAAAGTCATTAGTGTCTTCATCCACTGCGCCGCATTTTTTAGCTGCGGATCTCATATAGTAATTTGAATGTGGAACAGGATGCACATTAAATGACAATGGCATGGAACTCGTCACCTGATTAAAGGAGGAGTCGCTGTCTGAGCAGTTGTCTGTGTAGTGGCTGCTTGACTGTTCATGTTGGCTTTTTCTGTGCTTCTCTTCCTTCTTCAGCTGGTCCTCTTCAAATTTATTGATCAGTGATTCAACAATCACCATCATGGTTTGCTTTAAGGTCTGCATCATCTGTTTATATCTGTTAAATAACAACACATCTGTCCCATAAACATGTATTATACATGTCTCAGAGTAATACTCCAGCATCAGCCTGATCTCCAGCTGAAGAAACTGTCCATTGATATCTATTATAAGCGTGTTTTGAGGCAACAGGTTTTCTCTGTGGGGAAACACCTCCCTGTGATAATCAGCCATATGGAGGAATGTGACAGGTTTTGTTGATTAAGTTGGAAGACACTTTAATGTAAAATGCAATTAAATGTGATAAAAAGGTATTAATAAGCTGATATAGAGTAAATATAGGCTACGCACTCTGGGGATTCTCTGGTCCTTCTCGTGACAGCATGGACCAGGGTGTCCTGACCTGACCCGATTGCGTGACCGTCACCCTTGGTACAGCTCTCAGTCTCCTCTTCAATAACAGCCCCCAGTGCGCTCTCAACATACTGCCGCAAGTACTTGACAAACTCATAACTAATCAACAAAGGCAAGAGAAAGGGAGGGAGAGAGAGAGAGAGAGAGAAAGAGAGAGAGAGAGAGAGACATGTAACTCAGCTTGGTGCAGTTTTAAGAATGATGTAAAAGGTCATGATTCTTACTTGTGAAAGTTCTTGTCAGTCTCCTCCAGGTGCAGCAAGATTTCCTCTGCACATTCCACTGATGGCGCCCCTGAGATTCTCTCTTTGACACTTTTCAGAAGATGTCTCAGCAGGGACTGGAGCTCTGCCTCGTCCTCCGGGGAAAACTGAGACATCACTCTGCAGGTGGTGTGATGCACTTCTCTCGAACAGCCACTTCCTATAGACACAGACACAGTAGTATTCAGTGGAGTTGAAATCAGTGTACTTAAGTCCAGGTACTGGTTCCTTTGCTCATATTTCTCTAAGCAAAACTTCACTAATGTAAACAGTTATGAGACCTTCACCTCAGAGCACTTAAAGGCCACACAGGAAAATGAACTTGTTCTTCTCTTTCAGCTGATTATACTGATGGTTAAATTGCCTTGCATAACTGGAAGTGCAAAAGTAAAGATACAGCACTCATTTCTGAATATTTTGCTTTGAGTCATATTGTTGCTGCAACAATTCTACTTTCTGCCTGCCAATCTGTCTTATCTGTGTAATACTGAGTACAGTAAATTAAAGTAATGGGAACAAATAATTGTTGGTGAAATGCTGCAAAGCCTAGATAGAGTTCCAGCAGCTTAGCATTCAGCACCACCAGTATACTGATAACCGCCTGAAACGTATGCTCCTGTTCAGGACTTCAGTTAGGTGCTCTGTGTTCTGCTTGAAAGATTCATACGTAGGTCACTGTGTGTCTTAAATAAATAAATAAAAAAACATTTATCTGAAACTGGTCAGGTTCAGGGACTGGACAGAAATGGACAGAAAGTCGTTCAAGAAGACCACATAAAAATACATGAAATTCTGGATATTTGGGAGCAAAATATGAAGAAATTAAAGTCATAAACAGTTCTGTTCATCCCAGGAATTTGACAGCCAATCTCAGTGCTAAGCTAAGCTAACGGATTTCGTTGATAATTTGGGGACAAACCAGCAACATTAATGTACAGCAATAGCAGGGAACGACATTACATACCTGACAAAATATCATTTCACCCGTTAATCCATAAAAAAACCTTTAAAGAACAAAACATGATTAAAATCAAGCTGGAAAAACAGCTAAGTTTGAAGGAGCTAAACGCTTCACCCGGTCCACACATCCGGCGTCACTATGGAAACAGCCAGCCAACCAATCACAGGCAAGGATGGACTAGTCATTTAAATATTTCTCTTTTTATTTTATTATTATACATTCTATATTCACGTGCATTCGTTCATATACTCAATAAAAATTCAACACCAGACAAGACAAAAATAAAATATTTTCATTGAAAGACTAAAACACTTACAGAAGTTTTTACAACTCATTTTGGGTCAATTAAATAAATTAACGTGTCATAACATAATACAATCATAAGTAAAACACAGCACGACCATAAACTATGAACATTTTCATTGAATAAAAAATAAATAGTGGACTTAAAATTGCTGTGAACGTAGATTAGTGAATGCGTCAGTGAAGAATTTATAAGGAGATTGCAAATTACTTCATTTATTTAACACAAACACAGCTGAAATGACCATATTAATAACTACATTCGATGAGCCTTTTCACTGAAAAGAGTATATTAATACAGTGTGTGGTTGCGTTTTACCCCGACAGCGGCCCCTTTAAAAGAACAGCTTTGAGAAGTCACGTGATCAGTTGTGTTGTGTTTCTGTCCAGGCTATGGAAGCTGGAGGAAGAGTCTGGATCATCTACATACAGCAGCTTAACCTCACACTTGTCTAGTTGTTGATTTTTGTTTTTTAAGCAGTCTGTTCCACGCGGTCCATTTGTTTATCTTTAAATCTGCTGAGCTTTAAAACTCCTGATCTGTCTGATGGCTGCTGTGGACAGTTTCCAGCTCCTGTACAGGGAGATCTCCAGGTCCTGCAGTTGCTATGTGGAGACCCTGGCCCTGGTGGGGGCTCTGTACACAGCCAGCAAGGCTGTGGTGCTCCTGACGGACTGTTACAGCTTAGTAAGGCTCCATTTTATCCCCAGGCTCATTAACACCAGGGCTCTAGTCCACCGGTATGGGAAATGGGCTGTCATCAATGGTGAGCTTGCACTGAGCATAATAATTTATACATTATAGGGACATAAGTATTGGGATACACATGTTTTCCATGGTTTTGGCTAGACCCCTTTCTTCCAGCGATCTTAATGCTTCAACAGACTAAGATATTCTGGTCAGTGACAGGCTGGACACAGTTTGGGGAAGATCCTTTAGTTTTTCAACAAACTGGACTTCAACCCCATCCAACATTTTGATGAACTTGAACAGCCTTCTCATTCAACATCAGTGACTGAACTCATATATTCTCTACTGAACGAATGGTCACAAATTCCAACAGAAACTCCAAAATCATGTGGAAACACTCCCTAGAATATTGGAATATATAGCTACAGTGGGGGGACCAACTCCTTATTATAATCTATGGATTTGAACGCAATACCTTTAAAGTGCCTGTTAGTGTAATGGTCAGTTTTCCCAATACTTTTACCCATATAATGTATATAACAAATATAAATAGGTTATAGTTATATAGATCTATAATCTCACATTAGGATGCATCAGCTCTCTCTCTTTCTACACAGGTGCGTCAGAGGTCATAGCCGTAGCATACGCTGAGGAACTCGCCAGGAATGGTGTGTGCATCGTCTTGATCAGCCATGATGTCAGCAGTGCAAGTATCACTGCCAGGTCTATTTCAGAGGCCCATGGAGTCCAGGCTGTCTCGGTTGAGGCAGATTTCAGCCGGGGTCCCTCGGTGTGTAAAGCCATCCAAGATGCCCTGGGGGACAAGGACATAGGATTTGTTGTGAACTGTCTGGATTTTTCCTTGGACACCTCCACAGATTTTCTCAACTTATCAGAGAACAACATGTGGCACATTATAAGCAACAATGTTGCGGCAGCCACCCTAGTGACCCGTATGGCTCTGCCCAGCATGGCAGAGAGACGACGAGGGACGGTGGTTAATATTTCATCCGGAGGATGTTCCAGACCCACTCAGAGGAATGTCGCGCTCTCTGCATCCTCGGTCAGAGATCAGATCATTCGTATTATCCTACTCATTTTGATTTCTAGGGTTTTACATTATTAATATCAAGATTTAATCAGGAAAACATGACCCTGAACTGTTCTTAAAAGAGGGTGTAATATAGTTACAATACATTCAAAAGAAAATTAAAGGTTAAATCTAAGTAATAGAAATATATAAATACAAGAGAGTCAGACATTACAAGTATAAATAAGATTTAAATAGCATCAATAGAATAGGTATAGCAAAGCTTGTCTGCTGTTGATGTGTAAACATAAAAGAACTGACAGAACGTGAGGAACTGTGAGGCAGAGAGGCAGATGAAATAAAGTGATTTAGAGAGGCAGATGAGGTAGAGAGAGGCAAGTGAGGTAGAGAGAGGCAGGTGAGGTAGAGAGGCAGGTGAGGTAGAGAGACAGGTGAGGTAGAGAGACAGGTGAGGTAGAGAGGCAGGTGAGGTACAGTGAGGTAGAGAGGCAGGTGAGGTACTGTGAGGTAGAGAGGCAGGTGAGGTAGAGAGGCAGG
>JBBKCR010000022.1:7397594-7408264 GCA_037577295.1 Ladigesia roloffi | reverse complement strand
TAAAACCTACAAAACCGAAGGAACAATAGACAAAAGCCCTACTATGGGAGAAGTGCCAAGGTCCATATATAACACCCTGTATTGATGACTGCAAACATTTCGTAACAATAAAACCATTTCAGGAATGTCAGCAACTTTAGTTTCATGCTAAAGAAATGTCAGTCAGACAAAACTGGATCTTCATTCCAATTATGCTTTTAAAAATTTGGAATCTGTGTATTATAGAAGTTCTAAAAGGATTGTTTTACCTAATTCAATATAGTAGTAAAGTAGTAGTAGTAGTAGTAGTAAATAGTAGTAGTAAATAGTAGTAGTAAATAGTAGTAGTAAAAAGTAGTAGTAAAAAGTAGTAGTAAAAATCAAACATGACTAAATGTTCAACAAAATAAATTGCTAACATGTGTATATGTGGAATATAAACACAAATAAAATAAATTCAAATTCTGTGTTTATGTTTACAGGTTTTTGGAGACTGCGTCTAATGCTGTTGATGCATGTACATGGCACCAGTAAGTTAAACCACATTGTTATTTCAGATCACATGTTTCACACGTCTGGTATTTGCGCAGAGCTGTGGTGTTTGTGGTGAAAATATAGCATGTGACTTTTTTGTTGGAGAGGCATATGTCTTCATCTGTTTTCATTGTGTTTTATCTTTTTTTTGACAGTTATTATGTCAATGGGAGAGATACATCTCTTGAAGATTTCCTAGATCCTGAAGTGCTTGATACACTGAGTGTTAAAACTAACGAGGTCTTTGAGGTAAAAATCTATTTTCTGTGTTTTGATCTTGATGTAGCATGTCCTAAATATGTTTGCACATATCATGGATTCAACATTTCTTGCTGTTACCTACAGTTTACAAATAATTGTTCTGTGAAGACACTTTACCTCTGCTCCAACACACGTGGTGTTCAATAAATTAATGATGTAATGTCCGCTTTAATTTGAGGATGTATTTCTAATGTTATATTCCCAGAACAGTGAACCATATGGCTTTAGTTTGTGTTTAATGAATTCATGTATTGATATTTTAACAATCAAGTAATTAGCACGTGGTCATGGCTATGAGGCTAATGTGTCAATTTATAATAGACTTGGCAAGGATCGCATATATTTTATATATGGTTTCTTGAAATTGGGCAGGAGTTCCATTTTTAATGGATTCCGTCATTCAGTTGAGCAAATATTTTTCTATTTGTGTAGATTGTTCACTCTGTGTCACCTGGGAAGAAAATCTGGCTTGGAGAGACAAGCTCAGCCTATGGTGGGGGTGCCATTGGCCTCTCAGATGCCTTTGTTGCTGGTTTTATGTGAGTACATGCTATGATCATTTTGCTCAAATATCCAGCATGGTAGATCAGAATGATATGGGCAGAGTTATGCCTTTTTAATAAATATATTCAGTTCATACATTTAAACATACAATATAAATGTTTAAAACTGCTTGTTGCTAGCATTGATTGAATATTTTAATGTCAATGCGTGAAATGTATATTACTCCAGATTGTTCAGGATTATTTAAGGACAATTTTGTGCTACATTGATCACAAATGTTCTTATTTTGTGCTGTTTAAACACTATTTTCTTGCTAGAACATGATAGTATGAACAAACTGCATGTTTTGAGTAAGATTGCATTCATTTGTTTGGAAAGGACATCCTACAAGTGCCAGCCTGCATGAGATAGAATGTATCTGATTTATGTTGTTATAAAGTCATCCAATTTCTCCCTTAAACTGTTATTAGTTGGAGTCTTGACTTTTAAATGGATGTTTATTTGTTGAAGGTGGCTGGACAAGCTTGGGCTGGCTGCCAAGCTGGGTTTGGATGTTGTCATCAGGCAGGTGCTGGTTGGTTCTGGCACTTACCATCTAGTGGATGATAACCTTGATCCACTTCCAGTACGTATTCTATGTGTTATATGAAGTTGTCTGTGGCATTTTATGACTTTTTATGTGTGTTTTTATTTTTTTGATATTCACCCTGTGTGTCATTATGGCAGGATTACTGGCTGTCTTTGCTGTACAAAAGGCTTGTGGGTCCTGAAGTGCTGAAGGTAGAAGTTGTTGCAAGTTCATGGAGAAAGCGGCTGTTACGAGTATACCTTCACTGCACTAGAAAAGGGTACTGCATCTTAAACTCATTTTACTTCTACAAAGCATGAATGATCATATAGAGATATACCCCCTACTGAAATAACTATTGTTTTTGCCCTAGTTCTAGTTACAGACAAGGTGCAGTCACACTGTTTGCCCTGAACTTAAGCAAAAATCAAGCCACAGTCAGGTTGCCAGCCCGCTTCTCCAACAGCACAATCGAGGCTTTTGTGCTCCAGTCAGTAGAGCCGGGAGTAGAGGGACTTCAGTCAAGGTGCCAGAGGATTCCTTCTTTGTTGTTTTTTTGTTCATTTGGTATGTTTGGTTACACATCACCTTTCCGATCTTTTTCTATTTCTATTTTTCAGGGCTGTCACATTGAATGGAGTTTTGCTAAAGATGGTAGATGAACGGACACTCCCTCCTCTTCAAGGAACTGATCTGCCTCCTGGAGGACATCTCAAAATGCCTGGACTTTCCTTTGCTTTTTACATTGTGAAGCAGGCATCTGTTTCTGTTTGCTGACAATGGCTATGACGGGGCTCTGTGAACTGTTTACCGTGACTGCTTGTGTTTTTTGCGGAATATGAATGTTGCACTTTGAACTTTGCTGCTTTTTGTCAAAGGATGTAAATCTGAGACCAGGCTTTTTTTATTAAATTTTTTTATGCCTTTGGATCAGATTATATGTGTTTTTATGCTGGGGAAAAATTTTAAATGTGTATTTCTGCATTCCATGCAAATCATAGTGCTATTTTAAATCACAAATGTACTTTTGTCGTACGTTTTTAAGATGCTGTTATTAGTAAACACTGAATTCATTTGTTGTAATGGTCATTTACTATTTTTAGACAATTTTGGTATGGAAAAATTGATTGTGGCTTTTAATGTCTATTGTCTTTAGAGGGATTCAGTTAACATGTCATGGGAGGAGAGATGTGCATGACGTTTTTTGTATTTTTTGATTAATTTTACAGGAAGAGGGTAACCATGGTTAAAGTTGAATGTTTTAAAAAATTCCCATAAGTCAGACTTTTTTTTCCTCCAAGAAAAGCACATGACAAGTGTGTCAGAATTTGCTTTTATTAAGAGACGGCAGCATTAGCTGACACCAGCAAGAACAATATGCAACTTTTCCTCGACCGGTTCATTATTCCTCCTGTTCTTCACCATGTGTGATTATGTAACAGAGGGATTTGTAGTCCAGGTTGCCTGCTGAGTCGATGTTCGAGGACTGGAACATCTGACGTACCTTTGATTAAAACATAATGTGAGGCATCACACTGCAAGTAGCAAACTAGAAAATCTAGACGGTATATATTTCTTACCTCCTCTGCACTGAACTTGTTTGCTTGCGTCATTAGGACATGCTGTAATCTAAAATGTAAGAATTACGTGAATTTTAGATCTTTGGAAGCTGTTAAAATTGTTATCATGCATGTGCACTTACGCAGCCTGGTGTATGTAACCTTTGCCCTCTGGATCGAACATCTTAAAGGCACTGAGAATGGTTTCTTCTGGGTCAGTGCCTGAATTCACAGAAATATTCTAAATGATGCTTTCAGAGGTCTTATAATACCCCATTTAAAACTGGCATGTTTGGTAGTAAATGTTTTAAAATATAACAGAATTCTTGCATTCTTGGCCTGTATTGCAACAGCAAGTTTACTCTCAAATTAGGACATACCATGCAGTTTTTCTCCAAACAGATTAAGAAACATTGTAAAATTGATAGGACCACTGGCTTCTTTCAGCATGTCTTCCAGTTCATTGTCTTTAACATTCAGTTTACCTGTGGAAATTTAACAAGTAATACATAAAACAAGGGCTTAGACATACAAATCACAGACATATGCTGAATATATTTTCAAACAAAAGGCACAAAACAAGAGATGCATATGTGTCCTTAAGGTCTTCCTTGTCAATGAAACCATCTCTGTTCTGATCAATAAGGGTAAATGCCTGTCCAAAGATAAATGTGGTAGATACTGAGGCTTTAAACTTTGACCTGTTACTGGCACCAATTAACATTAAGGGCATTTTTATGAATGGTAAGTCGTTAAAACATTTAATCATGAATGAGAAGGCAAAAATGTAACAGTAACATGATATATGTGGTGAACATGGGTTCTCACACATACATTTCTGACTGATATTGAAGAAAATGTGTTTTATAATATAAAAAATTGTAACCAGGAAGCTGTAACTTTAATTTAGGTGTTAAAGCCATTCATTACTTTGTATACTTATAAGTGTAGTTGTATTGCAAAATTGTACTGTTCTTACCTCCTTGAATTCCTGTATCTGAGTCTGCTCAAACATGGAGAACACATTAGAGGAGGCCCGCTGGGCACGTTTGGCACCACCCTCCTTTTTCTTGGTCTTTCTGCTGGCCTGAAACATAAAATTATGTTTCACTTTTAAAAAATAAAAGTGGCGCATACGATACTTTGCCATTGTTATGTAATGTTTTGAAAAAGTTTACAAATACCATCTTCCACCCGTACTGAGGCTGCTATCCGTACGTGTATGTTTAATTGGCTGGAAAGTCTGAGCTTAAATAGAGCAACAGTTGGTGAGAGGGTGAGGCTCAGAACCACTGACCAACATGAAGTAACACTCAGTGGGGACATCTCTATCCAGCAGAGACCACCACTCATGTTAAAGTGCACCTTACATGGGCAAGTTGTCAGGCAAGGCCTACACCCTCCAGAGCCCAAACTGGTGTTCTTGAATTATCAGAAAAACATGTGATCCTTATTCAGAACCTAACTAGAGACAAAGAAACGGAGTGTAGGGCCTTTTTCAAATGTGTCTTAAAGTTCACATGAAAGTTAATATTTCTAAAAGCTTTGATAAGGAGGAAGTTTTATATGAGTGTAATATTATTTCAAAAGTATTGCACATACAAAGACATCTTGTGAAGTGTAATTGCTATTTCTGAAAAGAAATTTAAAGTTCATAATATTTGAATTGAACTACTAAGATTATATCTGTAGACATCTATTTACTTGAAATTAATACTTACAATATACATACACTGAGGAGAAACATGGGTTGAGATGCTTTTGTTTAATTGTTACTCACCAGTTAGATGAAGTCAATAACATTGATTATACATATTAGGTGAACCGAAAGTGAACAACCAGTTCTCAAAGCTGATGCACTAGAAGCAGGAAAATGGGCAATGAGGGACTTTGACAAGGGCGAAAATTTGATGGCTTGATGACTGGGTGAGAGGATCTCAAAAACTGAGGGTTTTGAGGAGCATTCCCATTCAGTGCCTACCAAAAGTGGTCCAAGACAGCAAATCTTGGGAGTCAGCAGCAGGGTCATGGGTATCCAAGGCTTACTGATGCAAATGTGAATCAAGCTGATCTACTACTGAAGTGCCTACAGCGAACAATAGTTTCCGAACTGGTCCATGAAGCAATGGAAGAATGTGCCCTTGTCTGATGCAGCCTGTTTGCTTTTATATCATGACTGGGTGGGTATGCATCGCTTCTCTAGGAAAGAGATGGCACAAAGATGCACTACTACAAGAATATATGCTGACAAATGCGAGATACTCCTAGCAATGTTCTGTTGAGAAGCCTTGGGTCCTGGTGTTCATGATGTCCCTCTAATGTAACAACATCCTAAAAACTGTTATAAGTACACCACTTCATGACAACAATATTTCCGAATGGCAGTGACTTCTCTCAGCAAATAGTGCTCCCTGCCTTACTGCAAAAAATACTTCTGGAAAGGACTGAGGAACAAGACAAATACCTCAAGCTAATGACTTGTCCTCCAACTTCCTCAGATCTCAACCTGATGTACAGCCTGTGGCATGTGCAGTACGGACTGGGATCTGCTGCTAACATCTTGATGCCAGTTATTACAGTATAAATGCAGAAGTATTGTGAATCAGAGCTTATTTTGTCAACAAAAAGGGACCTACTCAGTATTAGCCAGGTGGTTTTAATGTCAAGGCTGGTCTGTAGTTTACTTGTTCTTAGCTGCTTCCTATGATAACTAACATTCATTCACAATACACCTTTTTAAAAATAACTTCAACAAGATACATCATTTCAGAGCATGTTTAGAGTACACGCACTGTCTAAAATTAACCTCTGAAATGTGAATCAGGCCTTGGGGATTGGCTATTCAAGTAAAGTAATTACAAGACGCCATCTGAAGAAGCCAGCTGTCAGATCATTATGGATGCCCTACAGTCAAAGCAATAGTTACAACATGTACAAAGACAGAGTGAATAAAACACAGATGAAAGAAATAATTTGCAACCAAAGGTTTAACAAATACTTTTTAGCTTTTAAATAAACTGGTCCTCTTGTCCACTAGGTGGTAATGTTTTCGTACTTTATACTCGCTACACAGGGTTAGTGTGGTTTCTCTGGTCAGCGACGTTGTGTAGCTCGATCCAGAGTGTTTATGAGTCAGGAGGATGTAATCCCTCCACTGTAAATTGCAAAATCATATTTGAATGACGTTTTTCAGATTAATAAGCATTCAAGATTAGCCAAATTCATAAGGGGAGATGTTGGAAATCACCTGATGTGACATTCATACATCCTTCATGCATAGAGTTTTTAATTTTCACAGGGCAAGTTACCTCCAGTGATCTGTTTTATGCTGTTTTTACATTCGATGCATTAAGTCAATTTTTTAAAAATAAGGAAGCTTGACAGGTATGTGCAGCATACATTTCAACTTGCAAAAAAGATGAAATGTGCCTTTTTCTGTGAAAAAGAGGAATTCACACTAATCAAAATGAAGTTGCTAGTCATCTGGCTGATTGCTAAAACCTACTTCTGTATTTCCATGTGCTCTGATACTATCATCAGTGAAGTTTCATTTAACTGTGCACCGTGTACATGACAATAAACACCTACTTGACTTGACTCAATGAGTGCAGTTGAAACCTTTCTGATGTAAGTGCTAAACTGGGATAGCTGACGGTGAAGGGCTTGTTGTTTGTCGTGGCCCTTGATAATGCCTGACTTGTGTCAGCGAGAGAAAGTGGGCTCTTGGGGGCTATGCCAGGCACACATCTTCTTAGCCTCGTGGGAGAAAGCTTCAGTCCTGCAGGCCAATGAACACAAACACACACTCTGACCAGCTGGTGTGTCCACAGCACACCGCAGCTCTCAGCTTACTCTTGGCCTCATTAAGAGGCGCCTTCTGGCTACAGAAGTACACACTTAATACCAAAATGCCAGAGTCGCTCTGTGTCCACACAGTGTCTCCATTGAACTTCAGGCTTCTTGAGACAATGAATGCCATGGTTTTTGATCTTCAGTCTACAACGTACTTTAAACTATGAATTAATCAGCAGCAAATTTAAGTATGTGTAAACAATGACATTGTGAACAATTAAAGTAAAATTATTTATTAAATACAGGACTGTCATTAGGCCATGACTGTTGAGTATATTACAGAGGCTACTGTGGTTTTCACATAAACATAACCCCACTTCGAGCGATAGATTCTTGCAGCTACTGAGGAAATGGAAATTACTGTGGCTGCTGGATTAATTAGGAAACTCATAATAGTATAATTATTGTTACATTTTCAGTGTGGTGGGCTACACCATCTTTTGTGAAAGTCACCATGACTTTTTATCTTTGAGCATAAATGAAATCCATTTTCTCTCAAAAAAGGTTAGTAATGTTAGAACAGACATTGATTCCTTACATTCAGATTTCAGAATGGATGGCTAATATATTTGAGCACATATTTCACAAGATTTCAGTGGTATAAGTGTTCGTGGCTTGTCCAGTAAATTTCAATGGCTGTCATGACGACTCTTATTAATTCGTGTTTAATTTGAATTCGTGTTTAATATTAATTGAAGTAGACAAATTAATAGATTTAATTGTTACTGTTAAAGAAATTAAATGTTACATGTAAAAACCTTTTTTAACATTTCTGAAATTGTGAATTTTTGATTATCAAGGAACGTTGACAAAGAAGATAAAGCGGATTTCCGGAAACCACAGGTACGCAGGTAAACCAACTGTAACAGCATCAAAATACGTCATTTATCTGCCCCTGCACTCCTCGCTCCTGAGTTAGAGGGGTTACAGCACCCGCAGACGGCGTCGTTGCGGTTATTTATAGGCCATTTCAACCTCCACTGTATGACGCTCCATATTTTTTAGGGGGGCATGACGAAAGTAGAGGCCCGCCCCCTCACTTCAGTAAAGCAAGCCGAAAGAGCTCGGGTGCTGAGGGGCGGGCAAGAGAGCCGTTCCCAAGTAAGTTCACTCAGACATGGAGCGTGGGTATAACTTGTAACTACGTGGAAGAAGACCCAACTTATGAGCAATTAAAAAATATAAAGTAGGTTTAGAGAGCGAATCTCCAACAGGCTGCTTTCCCTCACCTGTCCGAAAAGGTGAACTCCTGATTGGAGCCACGACAAATGACGGATGGACAAGGCACAAAAACTGATGTTGGGCATACTCACAAGTAAGAGTGGTTCAGCTATTTTCTTCAGAGAAAAATAAACAAGTAATTCTCTGTCGTGCAGTTGCTGTAACCTTCTCTCTAAAATGTCATTAGTAGGAAAGAAAGGTCTGCTGACAGCTTCAAAATGACTTTCCAAGTGTCAGTTTGAAAGGCTGTGCTATATTTTGCACATGAATGACATAAAAGGGGGAATGGTTAGGTGGGTGAGCATAATGGTGTAGAGCATAATACCTTCTAGAAACCTAGTTTGTACACATTTACCACCTATTTTGCAAATATTTTAAACTCTTTGTCTATTCTTTCACAATGTTTTATCGTTTTTCATGGTGTCCTTAATGCACTGTTCTCCTGATGTAGATGTAAATTCTAACAGCTCTTTTATAGGTGATCCAATAGAACTTTGACAAGGCCCCAGATCTAAAATTTAGGACATATGTTAGATTGTTCATATCCGGAGAACAAATGAATGGGATATATGTGGATTTGTGTTCAGATGTGGGTGTACGCCACCTGTGATTTGTTTGTTTTCTGCTTGTAGCTTTTGCCCTATGCAAATATTCGCAGGCTGAATGGAATGCAACAAAGGACACAGCAAATAAGACAGTGTCCTGTGGGCCCCATGACAACAGCAGCAACTGCACAGGTAAACGACATGGACATGCTCTGCCATGAACCTTCATATCCATTTACCTGCCAAGAGCCAATAAATTGAGTGTAAGGGAAAACAATCCCTCTAGCTATGTGAGTGGAAATATTATATGCCTGCCATCATTTGTTTTGCTATACACCAAGTAGATATTTTCATGCAATGTACAATAGGTAAAGCACTCAAATGTTTTAGTTTTATTATTTGCTCAAATGTTCTGTCACAACACTAGTCAGCCACATTTACAGAGCATCTAAGCCTCATAGTTGGCATGTTTCAACATGTGTATTTTGATCACATGGGGTTCATGCAGAACCTCATCTTTAGACAAGCGGGGACAAAAGTCTGAGCAACATACTATGGCAGTTGTAGCCATGTAGTTTTAACCATGGCATAGTTTCATAAATAATAATTTCTACTGATGTTTCATGGTTGTCCTAATCACAAAGGGCAGTTAGGTTTATGAAACAACGTCATCTCAAAATACTTCAAAGCGTCCACATTACAGGTAATCCTCAGATACTGGCCTAGAATATCGGGTTGCATGTACTTGGCTGTAGTAACCAGATCCAAATCCATTCATCTTGAAAGTCTTTCGAAGGGAGATGGGGTTTCAGGTTTCGTGGGGGTAGTTCAGCAGAAACCAAATTCCTGTCTCAAACTTTCATTTTAATCCACCAATTATATCTTGCTTGCCTGCCTATTTTCCATTGAGAAAAAAATAATGTGTGCAAGGTTGTACGCTCATTTCTCTCCACTGACGTTCAACCTGAATATATTTTGCAAGGTCAACATTCGTTCACATATGATTAGAGGCCCTCCAGTGTCCAGGTTGTGTATTTTATTCAGTATTATAATTGCCTCTTTTGGAACAGATGTCAAAGATGACCACATGTGGAGTGGACACTTTTACAAGTGTCCTCAGGAGTACAAATATTACTGTATCCATGGAACCTGCCACTTTGTGCAGGAGCAAAACACTCCTGCCTGTAGGTGAGTCTTTGATTAGCCTGACATCTTTTTATCAATGTTTCTGCCCTCAGTTGGAGTGCATTCACTCATTAATTTGTTTGTGCTTATTCAAATAATGTTTTGAGGATAAAGAGTTGTGAGTGCGGGGCAACATTAATGATGTCCTTCACTGTATGTTTTCTGAAAATATTGCAAAAATCATCTGCAAAATTGGTCCTGTTTCTTTAGATTTAGTGCACTGAATAAAATTATTATATTTCCTAAACGTGGCACCACTGACAATTGTTGTAAGTTCTAACATATAAAATCTCAGAAAAAAAACATATTGTGGCAGATTTTATATCAAGAACAATTCTTATATTACCGTGATTGTTTATGCCAAGCCACCCATAGACAATGGCGGAGCTAGACATTTTTACTTGGGGGGGCTAGGGGGTGGGCAAAGCTATTTAATTGGGGCCAGTATATTCCCCCCACCCC